>JAJHSJ010000007.1:84735902-84861081 GCA_021015155.1 Magnolia officinalis
TTAAATTAATCATCTCTGGAGTATGATATGTTGTTTTGGCTTAATCACATTCATGTTTAATGTGCTAATACAGACAACATTCAATCATCAGCATATATGTTGCATATGTAATGTTTTGGAACTCGGGAGTTGGGCTTATGCTCGACCCCCGATTTTCAGGGCATTACATGTATCCTAACCCATACCGTTCTGTATGCTTCCGTGGTTCTCTCGGTCGAATTCCGGTAACCCGCGATCTGTAACCGACGTTTGGGCGTGATCCTGAGTCATGTTCCGTATTCTAGATTCAGCTCGACCCGAGACTTGTACTCTTACGATCGTGCTGTCGCCACGGTTCTGATGCCGCGTATTACGCGTCGAGGTGACACCCAGGCCAGGAGATGTGGGGTCGCGTTCAGTTCGAGAAAAGCACCGCACATTGCGAATTCCGAAAGAATCTCTACGACATGTCCCATCAATTATATTAATCATAAGTCAAGTACATCCCATCACAAGCCATCACTCACCCTTACCTCTCCTTACCCAAAGTCAAAGCAACCCATGCTTAGCCTTGTCTTTCTTACCAACAAGTCAAAAGAGCCCATACCTTCCATCCCATCTCCCTTACATCTCTCTCTCTCTCTCTCTCTCTCTCTCTCTCTCTCTCTCTCTCTCTCTCTCTCTCTCTCTCTCTCTCATTTTCTCATTTCAAGCAAATCCCATGAGAGAACCCACGTCCAAGCTCCATGGGAGAGAGCTAGTGTGGCCCACCTTCCTACCACCCGATCCTACCATCCTAAGCCCATCTCAACCGTTGAAGTCCATCCATTGGAGCTCTAGCATGCTTTGGCGGAAGAATGGGTGATTTTATGTTTTTTTTTTTAATTTTGTGATTTAAGGGCCCACTTATGGTGGGACCTACATTGATGTATGCATGTATAGAGGGGCCATAGTGGCGAGGTCCCTCCATCACACCGCATCTCACTCTCTCTCTTTCATTTTTTTTAGGATGATGAGGCCTTATGGACCACCCGGATGGGTCCCCACCATGAAGTATGTATTCACCATGCCGTCCACCAAGTAGGCCCACATGGATAGGTGGTGAAATCCCAACACAACGTGAGTGTGGAGGTGTCTGGACGCTACAGCAAGCAGTGTCCCAGCTCTTAAATGGGGGATTGTGGGACCTACAACAGGCCCCACTCATGATGCATGTATTTAATCAACACTGTCCACCCTATTTTCCAGTTCATTTTAGGCGTTGAGCCGAAGAATGAAACTGATCCAAAACTCTGGTAGGCCACACCGTCTAAAACATTATTTTAATAGTTAAAATTTATTAGGACCTGTTGTGATGCTTCTGTGCGTCGAAAAATATCCAAGATTGGGCTCGTTGGGTGTACCATGAGCCATAGAATCTAGTAAATAGAGTGGCTTGTCCTGATATGAGCCCCGCCTATGAAAAACTACAAGAAAACAAAAAAAATAATAAAATTTATATACCCAAGGGGCTGACGCCCCTGGCTGCTGACGTCCAGCGTCCAGGACACTACAGTTCCTGCTGCTTGTAAATCGGGCAGGGACCGTGGGCCCCACTACAGGCCCCACCTTGATGCATGTTGAACATCAACACCGTGCATTTGATGGGTACCCTTTATATATGGGGTGCCTCCAAAAATCAGCCACTCATGGGACTCAGGTGGACCACACTTCAAAGCAGTAAGGGTTGAACATCTACCTTTGACACCCTTTTTAGGTCACAGCAGCAGGGGACCCACCTTCTGTATATATTTAACCACACTGTCCCTCCACTTAGCTGGGACGGACAGGAGCTTTGAATAGCCACCTTGATGTATGGTTCAATCCAAGCCGTTCATCTATTGAACGCTTGACTTGCAACCCAGCACCACACAGCTGCTGATTGACGTCGGCAAACTGCGTGGGTCTGATCATGATGTATATGTTGTATATCCTTACCGTCCATCCGTTTTGGGCGGGCCGTGGGCCACCCCACACGTGTGACACGTGTGGGCAGTGGGACCCACCTTGATGTATATATTGTATTTCCACGTCGTCCATCAGCGTTTATCAACACCGTCCATCCAAACGTCCAGCGTCTGGACGCTGGACACACTGGACTAGCCTGGATATTTATATATATTATATAATATATATAATATAATATAATATAATATTATATATAATATATTATAGTATAATATATATTATAAAATATAGTATGGTGGGCCACACGTGGGGACCTACCTGTTTTGAGATAAGGTGGGCTGACGAATCAGACGTCAGCCCGTTAGGTGGACCCCTCACATAAACCGTCCATCCCTTTGGCGAGCCGTCTTAGGTGGGCCACGTGCGTGGACCCCACCCTGATGTATGTGAATCATCCAAACCGTCCATCCATTTAATCAGCTCGTCCTAAGGCTTGAGATAAAAAATAAGACAGATTCAGTTATCAGGTGGACCACACTATAGAGAACAGTGGGTTTGAATGTCCACCATGGAAACCCCCTTGGGTTACAGAGTTTTGGACTAATATGATATTTGTTTTTCCTCTAAATCCAGGTCTTTGTGACCTTATGAACAGACTGGATGGGAAATAAACCCTATGGTGGGGCCCACTGAAATTCAACAATGGAAATTATTATCACCACTACCATTGTGGTTTGGTTCAGATGATCCTTGAGATATGATTCATTTTGTGATGATGCTCTAAAATGATCTCTAGCTATAGATGAATGGTGTGGTTGGTTTGGGCCTATTCGACTTGGCACATTTGATTTGACCCATTTAATTTGGCCCATTATGATGTATACATGGCCCATCTGATGCATATGAGACCCATGTGTAGGGCCCACTGCACATGTTATGTATTTAAGGCCCACGAGCAGGGCCCACCTGTTGTGTATATGTGGCCCATGAGTGAGGCCCATTGTGATATATTTCCGGCCCATGAGTGAGGTCCATTGTGATGTATTCGAGGTCCATGTGATGCGGCCCAAAGTGATGTGTATGTAGCCCTTGTATGAGGCCCATTGCGATATATATTAGGCCTTTGTGTGAGGTCATGGGCCCACGATACGTTTGGCTCTACGTGGGCCACTCCTTGGGAGCAATGTTGGTTAAAAGTCCACATTGATGGGCAATGATAGTTTAATGTCCACATTGTGACCTTCCCTTAGGCCTTGTTCGGCTGATCATCGATGCCGATTTTGATTGTCAAGCCCAATTGTCAAGGCCGATTCCGATTGTCAAGAACGATTGTATAGGTCGATTTCAATTGTCGAGGCCGATTATATAGAACGATTCTAATTATCGAGGTCGATTGTATAGGCCGATTCCGATTGTCGAGGCCGAGTATCAAGGCTGATTCCGATTTGTTGAGGCTGATTGTATAAGCCGATTCCGATTGTCGAGGCCGAGAATCAGGGCTGATTTTGATTTGTCGAGGCCGATTGTATAGGCCGATTCTGATTGTCGAGGTTGAGTATCAAGGCCGATTCCAATTTGTTGAGACTGATTGTATAGGCCGATTCTGATTTTTTGAGGCCGATTGTGTAGGCGGATTCCATTTGTCAAGGTCGATTCCGATTGTCGAGGCCGAGTATCAAGGCCGATTTCGATTGTCGAGGCTGATTATATAGACCGATTTCAATTGTCAAGGCCGATTGTATAGGTCGATTCCGATTGTCAAGGCCGAGTGTCAAGGGCGATTCCGATTTGTCGAGGCCGAGTATCAAGGCTTCTGATTTTTCGAGGCCGATTCCGATTGTCGAAGCCGAGTATCGAGACCGATTTTGAGTGTCAATTCCGATTATTGAGGCCGATTTCAATTGTCAAGGCCGATTATCAAGACTTATATGATGTATATGTGACCCGTTGTTGAGGCCCATGTGATGCATTTGAGGGTCAGGCGATGGAGTCCATTGTGATGTATATTAGGCCCATGTGAGAGGCACATCATGATGCGTATTAAGCTCTTGAGTGAGGCCCATGGTGTTGTATATTAGGTCCTTGTGTGACGCTATGGGTCCACTATATGTTAGGCACTGTGTGGGCCATCCCTTGGGGGCAATGTTGGTTAAACGTCTACATTGTCGAGGTCGATTGTTGATGCCGGCTATTGATACTGATTATGAGTATGGGACAGCATAGCATCATGATACATGCCCATACGCATCATCTACATGTTTGTTATGAGATGTGATTGACCATTGCATGTATCATTGGGTAGGTTGCTATGAGACTCCCTGATAGGCAGAGATTGTCTCACATAAGCGCATGGTATGCGTAGGATTGATGCATGACTGAATTGTATGACTCATGCATCTTACATTATATGTTGTGAGTATTGTACGCCCTAGCAACATCAAGGTCGTGGCCTCCACAGACATATCGTGGATGGCCAAATGAGACACCGAAAATGTTTGGTTCTAGCATACGGGAGCCATAGATGTCCTTGAGTGAAAATCCCTAAACCTCCGTGGCCAGGAGACGCCCCAACGTCGAGAACGAGTGGATATATATGAGCGCATGAGGGTCGTATACTAGTAGGCCGCGTCTCCCACTGTGTCGTGGTCGATTGGGAGGGGGTGTGACCTTATCCGCCAGAGTGAGGAGCAATGTCTAGGTTGAGTTTGACCAGCTTAAGGAATGGGTCCGCTATCGACGAGCCGGGCCCGATATTGGCAGGCGAATAGTGAGGTCTCTTCCACGTACCCAGTTGTGCACTCGGATAGGGGAGACAAGCTGGAGTAGAGTGTAATAGACCCCTGTGATGATCCCGGAGAGGAACCGTACTAATATGTGGACTTATTGAGCAGGAGTTGCATACTCATTCATTCATTCATTCACTATCCACTCGGGTTAGTGATGCGCAACTGTTTGTTACGTATACCTTCGCAATGGCAAGGATTTCGGTTGGGGCGCGCGACTAACCTGAGATCATGAGTTTACCATATTGAGTCTGACTATCCAAATTTAGGTATGGGACTGGTTTGGATAGAAGTTCCTTTGTGGTAGACCCCGTAGCCTGCGATTCTACGTACTATCATCCCGACTTTACATTGGTCATTTCATTCGCATCACATATTGCATTGCATCCTCAACACATAATATTTGACTTACTGTCTCCACATTGCATAATTGATCTACATTGCTTCCTCAATATATGATATTGGTTTATTATATTTTTGAATTGCATAACCTAGGTAAGGCTAATGGTATTTATGGGCCTATCAGCATGTTTTCGCATTATTGTGATATTGTATAATATATGGGCTTGTCAGTATTTTCGCTTACTCTGATTACTCTGATATTGCTTACTTGGCACTTACCTTGCGCACACACTTTCACGACCCACTAAGCTCTCTATAAGCTTATGCACGATAGATGCGCGCAGGTGACATTAGGTTGTAGCAGCGTTGAGCTTGGAGCGTACAGCTGTCTTCTGGAGTTTTGATTTTATTTAACATATGTATTTCCATTTCAGTATTGTATTCAAAGTTTATGTTAGTGAATATGTGATGATGATGTTGCCTTTGTGATTTGGGTAAACTCGTGGTTATGCTTCTTATAAGACAAATGTACGTTGAAAAATCCTCATTGTAGGATCCCAGGATCGGAATCTGGTGTATGCACGCTAGGAGCCGAGAATGGGGTACTACGGAGGCTGTCGCACCGGATTCAGTGATCAGAAATTTTGTAAGCCCAATTTTCGGGTTTGGGGAGTGACATTGAGGACGCCTTCTTACTAGTTCATTTCATTTGGTCCACGCTAATCCTGCGTGGAACCCTTCATGGAGGCCCAAGTCGAAGGATAAGGTCAGTAGGGACTCTTGTAAGGTACGTTTCTGCCCTATCTACCAATTGAACCACTTTATCTACAGTCCCGACCGGGTGCATTTGAACTTAGTCCTAAATTGTCGACTGTAAACCGCCTATGAACAATGTTAACTTCTACGATTCGGTCTCCGACAAATCATTCAATGTTGTTAATTGCTCGAATTCTTCGGTGTTATTTGTGACGGTCCGATTTCCCTGCTGGCAAATCTGGTATTGCTAGAACAACACTTGCTTATAATCATCGGGGAGGAATTGTATTGAAGAAGGCGTCATATCTGCAGCCATGATCGGATGGGCACTTTGTTTTGTCGAGCACGTGAGAGTTGTAATTGTTCCCACCATGTAGAAGCATTGGATTTCAATTTGAACGCAACTAACTTCACTTTCTTTTCTTTCGGCACGTACATGTAATCAAAATACCATTCTACTTTGACTAACAAATCAAGGAAGTCTTCTATACACATAAGCCATTAAAATTGAGAAGTTTAGCTTTACCTCGATAGTCTTTTTCAACACGATATAGTCAATTGTCTTCATGGACCGGCCATAAGGCAACGACGCTACCGACGTCCTCGTTGCTGGAGTTCGACTCATCTGGGATAGCCCTGCAATTTTGCCTCTGAAAATGCTCCAAGGAAAACGGAGTCATGCGATACAATGATCAAAGGCGGCTTAATGTCACCTTGGGCTCATGGTAGAATTAGCGCATCCATAATACGGTCGAGGGTTGCCTGCATCCCTTGCATGGTCAACTGACTCTCTCAGTGCAAAGCTTCTTTATGATAAATAACGAATCTCTGAATTATTGTTCACAGGATTTTGGTCCATTTGGTCGTTAATTGTTATCAGCCTGAGGGGAGTCATCGCTCTGATAGCACTTGGCGCAAGGATGGACGTGATGAGGTCGATCACTGTCTTCCTCAAGGGATAACTACTCTAAATCCATGGAGTTCTCTGAACTCCTCATGGAGCTTCCTCGAATCCACGGGGGATAAAAGCAGAAATAATTCCTAATAAATTCAAAATAACTTGAGTAGTGATTTTTTAAAAAAAAAGGTATTCTAACCTAGGACAGAGCTTTAGAACTCTAACTCAAATACCCTAAAAATGTGACTCACTATAAATAGTAAACTTACTATTTATAGACGACCTTTATTCCTACTAGACTTCATGGTTTTCAGACAAAAATAGTAAGGCCCCGTTTGTTAAATCTGAAGTCTATACACCAAATCTGAAATCCGAAGCTTGAATATGAAATCTAAAGCTAGAATCTGAAATCTAAAGTAAAAAAAAAAAAAATGTGTTTGATAATTATGGCTGAAGTCTAAAAATTAGGTACTGAATCTGAAACAAACTATTTGTTAACAAACATCTTAAATGTCTAATATATGTTAATTTGACACATTTGCCCCTATCTCTCGTTTGGAAATGTTTAACATTATAAAGAAATTATTTTTTATTAAATAAAAATAAAACCATTATATTTAATTCAAATAAACTAAAATACTTAATAAAAAAAACTAAAATATCATCATAAGGTCCTCAATTTCTCTTAGCGGGAAGATTGTCACTATGTGTTGTATAGGATTGAACACCGGTAGCAATAAAACCTTCAAATAAGGCCCACCTTATATTTATATGCTATCCAAACCGTTTATAAGGTCATTCCCAATTGGATGAAGTACTGAAAACATATTGATCCAAAACTTCTACGGCCTATTTAAATTTATTTTCCATCCAATATGTTCATAAGGTCACAAATACCTCTATGAAGAGGAAAAAAAATCATATTGATCGAAAACTTCTCTGACCCCAAAAAGGGTTTCAATGGTAGACGTTCAAACCCCCGCTGCTTTTTGCAGCTTATTTTTCATCTCAAGCTTTAATATGAGCTCGCCAAATGGATGGATGGATGGTTTGGATATAACACATACCTCGTGATGGGACCCACGGAACTTGCTAACGTCAATACAGCAGCTCGTGTGAGGCAATCCGCATCCTACTTAGACGCGGATTGGCTACTGACAAGTTGAATAGCGAGATTCGCTACAGAAGTGATGTCATCAAGTTCCATGAGCCCACTATGATGTATGTGCTTTATATATCTACACCGTCCATCTATTTGAAGATTTAATTTTAGAGCATGAGTTAAAGAATGAGGCAGATCCAAATATGTAGTTGACCCCATCACAAAAAACAGTCACAAGATTGATTCCTACCGTTGAAACCTTCCTAAGGCTCGCCGTTTTTTTTAAAAAAAAAAATTGAAATCCAACCTGTTCACAAGTTAAGACAGACATGAAAGAAGGAAAAAAACAAATATTAGCTTGTTCAAAAACTTTTGTGGCCTATTTAAGTTTTTAATGGTGGGCATCATTCTCCCCACTGTTTTTTGTAGTGATGTCCACTGGAGCTTTGGATTTGACTCATTCTTTGGATCTTTATCTAAAATTATATTTCCAAATAGATGGACGGCGTGGATACAAAACATACATCATGATGGGCCCACATAACTTGGTGACGTAACTTCAGTAGCGAGTCGCTACTCAACCTGTCAGTATCCAATCCGCGTTCACGGAAACAGATTGGCTACTCCCCTGCCACTAGCCAATGGCTGATGGACGGTGTTATGTGGGCCTTAACATGATGTATGTGTTTCATCCATGCCGTCCATCTATGTTTCTAGATCATTTTATGGTATGAGACAAAAAATGAGGTATATCCCAATCTCAAGTGCACCACATTACAGGAAAACAGCGTTAAATGAACGTTGACCATTAAAAACTTTTTTGGGGCCATAAAAGTTTTGAATCAAGCTGATCTTTGTTTTTTCAATTCATCTAGGTCTATATGACCTAATCAACAGATTGGATGTCAAATAAACTGTACATTGGGCCTTAGGAGAATTTTAATGGTGGATATCCAATCACTATTGTTTTCCTGTGGTATGGTCCACCTAAGATTTATATTCCTCTCATTTTTGGTATCAAACCCTAAAATGATCTTTAAAATGGATGAATGGAATGGATGAAACACATACATCATGGTGGGGCATAAAGAAGTTTCACAGGTTAAAAGTTGATTTTGTATTGCTCAAACAATTTAAAGAAGAAAATTGTCGTAGTAACTTGAAAATGGGTAATTTTGAAAGAAATTTTTTTTGTTTAATGAAATAGTCACTGAACGCATTCCACATTCACCATTAAGCTAGACTCCTATCATGGAAAGAATTCAGTGAGCGCTTTCCTCCTTCTGCAAACGACACATTAACAAACACCACTAAACACGGAACATTTTTTCAATTCCGTGTTAAGTGCAAAAATTCAGCGTTAACAAACAGGCCCTAAGTGTCCAATTTGGCCCAACCAGGTTAGAAATTTTCATTTTATATTGGGCAAGAGTTCAATAACTCAAAGGATCAAAAGTTACACTAAAATTAAAACTTACTATTTATAGTAAAGGTGAAATTAAACAATGGGACTTGACTGTCATTTTGATAGAATCTTGCAAATCCATCGTGGCAACCTAGCATAGCGGGGTTGGTTGGCTTAAGTAGATTCTCATACTCCAAAATTATGTTGAAAAACTCACCTGGATTTGTGAGATACGACTGATTTAAGGTCCTGATAGTCTGGATCGTTTCTGCCTTCAATCGACCCTTCTCTAGGCCATCTTTACTATGAAAGTGTCTGCGACCCACGCTACATCAGATTTGGATGGATTTTAGATGAGTTTTCATCATCCTCAGTGGTGTGGCACACCTGATGGTTGGATCCGTCTGATTTTTGGGATACCTAATCATCATGGTGTCCTACACCTATTTGTTTTCCATCAAAACATTAGAGATGGATTAGGTAGATCTAAATCAAATCATTTCCGCTTTAAATAATAATAAATAAATAAAATAAAATAAAATAAAATAAAAAAGAAAGAAAGAAAGAAAAGGAAGAGGAAAGGAAGATATTCCTAGCTGAAGTCTCTCTTTCAATGCTTTCAAAGCAACTCTTTTTCTGTAGAAAGGAAGTGCACAGAGGTATTCTACGAAACTCAAAACTCAGTGTGGGATTGCTGCACCAAATTTCATGATAAAATATGATATTTGGTGTAGCCAAACGACCATTAAAATGAAAGAAAATGCACAGAGAGGAGAAAATATAAAAAAAAGGTTAGAGCGTACAAGAATGAACTGTGATGATGCAGATGGTGATGGTGATGACGATGACTTTTATTTGTGAAACGACGGTGCCCTGAAATTTCTGGCTAGGCGCAAAGCAATGCCAGTCGGCTTTGGTTCTCGGGGATACTTATTGTTGACTTCTTTGGTTAGTCGCAACCGACCAAAGGGTGGTTTGTGATACCGGCCAGATGTGAAGTCCAGTGATGTGTTTATAGAATCCAACACGTCCATCAGATGCTTCACTTATTAAAAAACAAGCCCCATTAATCAGCTAGATCCAAAATAGCTCAGCCATAGCACACAGCACATTTTGAGTCGGGGTTAGACAAGGGGTGGAGAGAGTGGGGTGGGGGTGGGGGTGTGGTACCCTATTATATTTATTGAATCCAGTCCGTTCAGACTCTTGGTCCAGGTGAGATGAGAGTCGTAACAAAAACCACCTGTTTTGTAATTTATATGTGCCCCTGTTAAATTCAAGGGTGTGCGTTCTTCCTAGATTATTTCATGTGATGTGGTCGGGTGAAGATTTCGACCTTCTTCTATTTTTGGATTATGCAATATAATGAAATTACAAAACGGATGGACGGCGTAGATATACAAAACAATACATTAAGGTGGGCCCAGGGTCAAGGCCTGGCTGAACGTGTGTTTCCCGAGATGGCCAAATCCGCTCCCGTGGCCGTGGAAACCCAACCGAACCGAACGCATTTTTCAAATCAAAAGCACCGTCCAAACGACGGAAACGGATTGGCTCGTGTACCAAAAGTTCTGTGGGTTCCATAATTAGATATGTGTTATATCCAAACCGTCCATTTATTTGGCGAGCTCGTCATACTGGAACCCTTGACCGGGTGTTGAAACTCCCAAGAGTCGACCCCTACTAATCAGCGACTTTTGTTTATTGGCCTGAGGTAAACTTTGTTGGATGGCCCATCTACAGTTCACGTGTATGAACCATGCTCTGCAAGAGCATTAAAGGTTTCTCAACGGAAATAGAAGCCAATGCTTTTCTCTGTCCTTACTGATGTAGAGCGGGTCGCGAACAGTTACATGGCCAAGATGGATCAGAAAAGGCCCGGTCGGCGACAGAAGTGATCTGGACCATCAGACCTTAAATCAGGCGTATCTCGCAATCCGGGATGAGTTAGCGGACGAAAAATATATGATTTTGGGGTAGAACGAGCTACTTTAGCCAACCAACCCCGCTACGCCGGGTTGCGACGCCCGGAATTGCGAAAAACCCCTGGATTGACGGTCGTTTCCCTGTTTTAATTGCAATTTTACTATAAATAGTAAGTTTTAGTTTGATTATAACTCTTCATCCGTTGGGCTTTAGGAGTTGCGCCCAACGTGAAAAGAGCTTAGAATAATTAGGAGAACGGTTTGGTGAAGCCAAATAGGACACTTACTATTTTTGGCCGAAAACCTTGCGCACTAGTAGACATCACGACCGTCTATAAATAGTAAGTTTACTATTTATAGTAAGTCGCGAATTCTAGGAGTTGTAGTTGTAGTTTGATTCTGATTTCTTTCCCATTGCTTGGTACCCCTATTTAAAGGGCTGTGAACTCGTTTTTATGAATTAATTAATCAGTTTCGAAATTATTAGAAATTATTTCTGTTTTCTGCTTTCTTTCCTCGTGGATTCGAGAAGTCTCTGTGAGGAGTCCAGAGAAGCTCCGTGGATTCGGAGTATTTATCCTCATCACGTTCATCCCTGCGTCAATTGGTATCAAAGCGAGGATTTTCCTCGGGCCGATGGCAAACAACGAAGGTATGAATCAAAATCCTGTGGACGGCGATCCAGGGATTCGTTATCTTTCGGAAAGAATGGAAGCTTTCCACCGGGAGAGTCAGTTGACCATGCAAGGGCTGCAGGTAACACTCGACCGTCTTGCGGATGCGCTACTTCCGCCCCGAGCCCTAGGCGGTGCTCCACCACCTATGGTGGCTCCACCACCCATGGTTGCTGTACGACGCAACCCCGATTTTCGTAGAGCACTACCAATGGCAAACCGTAGGGCTACACCAGATGATTCAAGTTCTAGCGATGAAGACCTTAATGAGGGTTTTGCCCGACGACCAATCCATGGAGGTGATCATCTAGATCGTGCTGAAAGAGACTATCGAGGTAAGGCTGAACTTCCTAGTTTTAATGGTTTATTACGTATAGAAGATTTCCTCGATTGGCTAGCCGAAGTAGAGAGATATTTTGATTACATGGACGTGCCAGATCATAAAAGGGTAAAATTGGTAGCGTTTAAATTAAAATCTGGTGCTTCTGCATGGTGGGAACAATTACAACTCTCACGAGCCCGTCAGAACAAGGCGCCTATCTCATCATGGCCACGGATGAGACGTCTTCTTCGATCACGATTTCTCCCCAGTGATTATGAGCAGATACTATTCCAGCAATATCAAAATTGCCGACAAGGAAATCGAACCGTCACAGATTACACAGAAGAATTCCAGCGGTTGGCTACACGAAACGATCTGTCAGAATCTGAGTCACAGAAAGTGGCACGATTTATAGGTGGGTTGCGGCCGATAATTCAGGACCGAGTTCAGATGTACCCAGTCGGGACCGTGGATGAAGCAGTTCAATTGGCTAGTAGGGCAGAAACACAACTTGCAAGAGCTCCTGCTCGTCCATATCCTTCAACACGACCCCCCATGACAGGTCCCATGCAGGATCCAGTGCTGGCACGAGGAAAAGATCCAGTAGGAGAACGTCCTCAACTTCCTACAACCGCAAACCGTGATACGGGGAGTGGCTCATCTAGACCTCAACGTACAACACCCACAACAGCGGGCACGAGTAGGGTTCCAAATCCTTATGCTCGGCCAAGGTCGAACAATTGTTACCGATGTGGCCAGCCAGGCCACTTATCAAACACTTGCCCTCAACGTCCCGCGGCACACTTAACTATAAACGAAGGAGGCACTGAAGATGAGGCCGCAGAAGAAGACCATGGCTTTGATGAACATGAACAAACCACTGAAGAAATAGCAGGTGGAGATGAAGTGACGGGCGAGGATCGTGGCGAATTTCTAGTTGTGAGGCGATTACTGTATGCCCCACGAAAGGAATTACATCCACAGCGACACAATATATTTCGTACTCGGTGCACTGTCCATGGAAAGGTCTGTGATGTGATCATAGACAGCGGTAGTAGCGAGAACATCGTCTCAAAAGTGATGGTGAACAAGTTGCGGCTACCAACGACGAAACATCCTTCCCCGTACTCAATTGGCTGGATAAAAAAGGTGAATGAGACCAAGGTAACTGAACAATGCACTATCTCGTTTTCAATTGGCAAAAATTATAAGGATCAAGTACTTTGTGATGTAGTCGACATGGAAGCTTGTCATATGCTACTCGGTCGACCCTGGCAGTCGGACCGTGATGCGACCCATCGGGGACGAGATAATGTCTACATATTCGTCAAGGATAGTCGAAAAATAATCCTTGCCCCTATGGCACCAGAGAACCACCCTGAAGCTTCTAAAGTGGAGGGGAGTTCCCTCTTGACCATTCGGGATTTCATGGAGGAATCCAAGGAAACCGGCGAGGTATACGCCGTAGTGGTGAAGGGCGAGGAAGAGGAACCCTCAAACATCCCTCCTAGCTTAAGGCTGTTGCTAAACGAATTCAAAGAAGTCTGGCCTGAAGATTTACCTGATGGATTGCCCCCCATGAGGGACATCCAACATCACATAGACCTCGTCCCTGGGGCTAGCCTGCCCAACCGCCCTCATTATCGGATGAGTCCGAAGGAGTGTGAGATACTTCAGGGGCAAGTGGAGGAATTGATCCGTAAGGGTCTCTTGAGAGAGAGCATGAGCCCATGTGCCGTACCAGCATTATTAACGCCAAAAAAAGATGGAAGCTGGCGCATGTGTGTCGACAGCCGGGCAATTAACAAAATCACTATCAAATATCGGTTCCCAATACCACGGTTGGACGACATGCTCGATATGCTAGAAGGGGCCAAGGTGTTCTCTAAACTTGATCTAAGGAGCGGGTACCATCAGATTCGTATCAGAACCGGTGATGAGTGGAAAACGGCGTTCAAGACCAAGGAAGGGTTGTATGAGTGGCTGGTCATGCCCTTCGGCTTATCGAACGCACCAAGTACTTTTATGCGTTTGATGAATCAAGTTCTAAAACCGTTCACTGGCCGATTTGTGGTAGTATATTTTGATGACATATTGATATATAGCCAGGATGAGGCGGAGCACAGGAAACATCTCAGGCAGGTGCTGCAGGTCCTACAAATTAACAAGTTGTACCTCAACTTGAAGAAGTGTAGTTTTTTAACTAACAGCCTATTGTTTCTAGGATTTGTTGTAACGTCCACAGGCATTCGTGTGGACGATGAAAAGGTGCGAGCTATTAGGGAATGGCCGATCCCGACAAACATTCATGAGGTGAGGAGTTTTCACGGGTTGGCGACTTTCTATCGTCGATTTGTGCGAGATTTTAGCACCATAGTCGCGCCCATAACAGATTGCATGAAAAGGGGACCGTTTCAGTGGACTGATAAAGCTGACAAGAGCTTTCATGAGATCAAGCATCGTTTATCTACAACACCGGTCTTAGTGCTTCCTAATTTTGACAAATTGTTTGAGGTTGAGTGTGACGCTTCATACATCAGAATTGGAGGAGTATTATCACAGGAAGGCAGGCCGGTAGCCTTCTACAGCGAGAAGCTCAGCGAAGCCCGAAAGAAGTGGTCGACTTATGAGCTTGAGTTGTACGCAGTTGTTCAAGCGCTGCGACATTGGCGACATTATCTGATTCAAAGAGAGTTTGTTCTGTACACTGACCATCAAGCATTAAAGTTTATTAATAGTCAGACTAATGTGAATCGTGTGCATGCTAGATGGGTTGCGTTTTTACAGGAATTCACGTTCGTTCTGAAGCACAAGTCAGGGAAGCAGAACAAGGTGGCTGATGCACTTAGCCGTCGTGCATCATTACTGGTTACAATGAGCAACGAGGTGGTCGGCTTCGACCGTCTCAAGGAGCTGTATGCCGAGGATGAAGACTTCAAAGATTCTTGGATGAAGTGTCAAGAAGGTCACCCCAGCGACCTTCATATACAGGACGATTTTCTCTTCAAAGGGAATCGATTGTGCATCCCCCAAAGTTCCCTGAGGGAGCAGATTATTCAGGAGCTACATGGAGGTGGCCTCGGTGGACACCTTGGGCGAGACAAGACGCGAGCTCTTGTGGAAGAGCGGTATTACTGGCCGCAATTAGTACGTGATGTGGGGAAAGCCGTACAACGTTGTCATGTTTGTCAGACCTCTAAGGGGCAATCTCAGAATACGGGCCTCTACATCCCGTTACCTGTGCCTGATGGTCCTTGGGAGGATTTATCAATGGACTTCGTGCTTGGTTTGCCACGAACACAACGCGGCATGGATTCAGTGTTCGTGGTAGTAGATCGTTTCTCCAAGATGGCGCACTTTATTCCATGCAAGAAGACTCTCGATGCAACACACGTGGCAAATCTATTCTTCAGAGAAATTGTGCGGCTACATGGGGTTCCCAAGACTATTACTTCTGACCGTGATACGAAGTTCATAAGCCACTTTTGGCGGACTTTGTGGACTCGATTCGATACACGACTTCAGTTCAGCAGCGCCTACCACCCACAAACTGACGGTCAAACTGAGGTTGTGAATCGCACGTTGGGAAACCTCCTTCGATGTATTTCAGGAGAAAAACCGAAGCAGTGGGATTTGGCTTTGTCTCAAGCGGAATTTGCATTCAACAACATGGTAAACCGCTCGACAGGAAAATCCCCGTTCCAGGTTATTTACGGACGAGTACCTCGCCATACACTAGACTTGGTCCCTCTGCCCAAGCTCCCAGGCATGAGCATTGCAGCAGAACATATGGCAGACAAGTTCATGAGCATTCATGCGGAGGTACAAACCAAGTTACATGCCTCGAATGAGAAGTATAAGGAGCAAGCGGACAAGCATCGGCGACGAAAAGTGTTCGAGGTGGGCGACCAAGTAATGGTCCATCTGCGCAAAGAAAGATTTCCGACCGGAACATACAACAAGTTGAAGAATAAAAAGATTGGACCGGTACCAATCATTCGAAAGATCAATGACAACGCCTATGTTGTTGATCTTCCAGATGACATGGCGATCTCACGGACTTTCAATGTCGCGGACCTGACCGAGTATCATGAACCAGAGCATGACGAGAACTCGAGGACGAGTTCTTTTGAAGTGGTGGAGACTGATGTAGAGCGGGTCGCGAACAGTTACATGGCCAAGATGGATCAGAAAAGGCCCGGTCGGCGACAGAAGTGATCTGGACCATCAGACCTTAAATCAGGCGTATCTCGCAATCCGGGATGAGTTAGCGGACGAAAAATATATGATTTTGGGGTAGAACGAGCTACTTTAGCCAACCAACCCCGCCACGCCGGGTTGCGACGCTCGGAATTGCGAGAAACCCCTGATTTATGGTCGTTTCCCTGTTTCAATTTCGTTTTTACTATAAATAGTAAGTTTTAGTTTGCTTATAACTCTTGATTCGTCGGGCTTTAGGAGTTGCGCCCAACGTGAAAAGAGCTTAGAATAATTAGGAGAACAGGTTGGCGAAGCCAAATAGGACACTTACTATTTTTGGCCGAAAACCTTGCGCACTAGTAGACATCACGACCGTCTATAAATAGTAAGTTTACTATTTATAGTAAGTCGCGAATTCTAGGAGTCCTAGTTGTAGTTTGATTCTAATTTCTTTCCCATTTCTTGGTACCCCTATTTAAAGGGCTGTGAACTCGTTTTTATGAATTAATTAATCAGTTTCGAAATTATTAGAAATTATTTCTGTTTTCTGCTTTCTTTCCTCGTGGATTCGAGAAGTCTCTGTGAGGAGTCCAGAGAAGCTCCGTGGATTCGGAGTATTTATCCTCATCACGTTCATCCCTGCGTCACTTACACTGTGCTTTGCGATGATTATTATTATTATTATTATTATTTTATATTAAGGTGGGATTGCCCCCTGATATATTTTTTTGGGACTTTTTCACGTGCAAGGGTTTCGATTCCAATCAGCTGGACCATAAGTTACTGTCCACACAGCTGATAATTTCCAACCTTTCATGTAGTGAAAATTAATCCAACATATCTAATTAATTGACCTCATCACAAGGATCACCTTAGAGAAAATCAGCCACATCTGCTCATCAAGTGGATCATATTTGTATTTACTATTTATAAAATGAGTATAAATGATCATATATCTTATGGCCAATCTGATGGATAGATAGGGCTAAATTTCTAATACATGATTCTCGTGGAAGGGTTGGATTTCACACTCACATAATAGATGGGTAGCTATTCTCTGAGTGGACCGTTTCTTTTTTATATCATCACAGCTGGAAGCGGATTGGCTGGTGTACTACACACCAGCTATATACGTGGTGTATTGTTGTCAGCAAGTTATGTGGGTTCCATCATGAGGTATGTGTTATATCTAAACCGTCCATCCATTTGCTGAGCTCGTCATAAGGCTTGAGACTAAAAATAAGACAAATATAAAGATAAAGTGGACCACACTACAAAAAGCAGCGGGGGATTGAACATTTACCATTGAAATGCTTTTTGGGTCACTAAAAGTTTCGGATCAACATGAAATTTGTTTTTCCTCTTAGTACATTAACAGATTGGATGGAAAATAAATATTATGGTGGGCCCTACAAATTTTTTAACGGTGAAAATCAATATCCTATTTTTAGTATGGTCCATTCGAGCTTTGGATAATTCAGTTTTTGGCTACTGCTTTAAAATTCTAAAAAAGTTGATGAACGGAGTGGATATGATAAATACATCACTGTGAGGCTCATGTAACTTTAATCTCGGAGATCGAGGAGCGTCGGCGCTCGTCTTCGCACGACACGTATCTACACTGGCTGGTGTATGTGGTACACCAGTCAATTCGCTTCCATCACGGCGGCTTCTGCTTTGGCCCACCTACGGAAAAGATGGGCAGGCATTCAATGGATCCCTGGCTGTTAGGACTTACTAGCATGCATGTCTTATATCCACGCCGTTCATCTATTCCACTAGCCCATTTTACGACATGGATCCAAACGTGCAATATATCTGAATCGTATCGGCACCGCTCCATAGGAAGCGATGGTGATTGAACACTCACCATTAACAACTTATTGAGGGTCACCGGAAATTTTATTTGTCATCTAACCTATTAATAAGGTCACGAAGACTTGAATGAAAGGGAAAACACAAATATCAGCTTATCCAAAAATTATGCGGCCCACAAAATTTTTTTTGATGGTCAAGTGGTGTGGTTTCCATCAGACATGAATCTGCTGAATTTTTAACATCATATATTAAAGCGAGCGGACAAAACAGATGAACAGCTTTGATATAAGACAAACACATCAAAGTGAGTCCCACAGTTAAGGATTACTCCAAGCTGACCTTGAAAAGACTCTTCACGAATTTCTCACCCTACATTCAGCTACCAAGGAATTCTTCCCTGCAATAACTGATCCTATTTTTCGTCGCCTCTCCTGGGCTGAGGACGGGGATTAGCTACTGACACGGTGCCGAGTTTGGATATTGAAGTGAAGTCACCAAGTTCTGTGGACCCCACCATGATGTATGTGTTGTATCCACACCTTCCGTCCATTTTGGGATATGTGTGAAAGGCTGAGACAGATCCAAAGCTAATGTGTACCCCACCATAAAAAACAGTGAGAAAGTGATGCCATTGTTGAAACTCTACTGAGCTCAACATGATGTTTATTAGAGATCCAACCTGCTCATAGGTAAACATAAACATGGGCGAAGGGAAACACAAATATAGAAAACTTCCGTAGTTCCCGAGAACTTTTTATTTGTAAGCATTTAATCCCCACTCTTTTCTCCGGTGAGGTCTACTTAGCTTTGTAGCTTTGAATCTGACTTATTCTTTGAGTCATGCCTTAAAATGACGTCTCCAAATGGATAGACGGTGTGGATACAATACATACATGATGTTGAGCCCACAGATCTCGGTGACATCACTTCCATAACCAATTCCGGATTTATTTGAGTAGCTAATCCGCGTACCTGGGCTGAGTGTAGGCGCCAAGATGATTACCCGCGGGATGCGGCTTGGGTACAACCCCGCCCGTCCTTATCTACTAAGTAATGTGATTCATAGTTTTTATCCACACCGTCCATTCGTTTTGGAACATCATTGTAGCACTCATGATCGAAAATGAGGAAGTTCCAGGGCTAAAGTGAGCCACACCACAGGAAGGAGAGGTGATAATGACTCCCAGCGGTGAAACCTTCTGGGGAATGTTTGGATATTGAATACAAAGAGAAGAGAATTATATTGAATAGTGTCTTTTGTATACAAGAGAGGTATCCTATTTATAGCCTAACTTGAGGGGAATGTTTCCCTTTCTAACCAATGTGGGACCAACTATTATAGATATATATACATTAACAGCCCCCTCTCAAACTCAAGGTAGTAAAATGGAGACCAACTTGAGTTTGAAAACTAAATCCTGAAGGCGTCCAGGAGGATGCGTTTTGGTGAAGATATCAGCAGTTTGATCGGCTGAAGAAACTAATAATAGTTCAATAGTCTCACGGGTGAGATGATGACGCACAAAGTGACAATCAATCTCAATGTGTTTGTTACGTTCATGGAATATATCATTGTGAGCAATTTGGATAGCACTTTAATTATCGCAGTTGATGATAGTGGCAGTAGAATGGATGACACCCATGTCTTCAAGTAACCAGCGAAGCCAAAGAAGTTCTTGAGTTCTATCAGCAAGGGCTCGATATTCAACTTCTGTATTGGATTGAGCGACTACTGTTTGTTTCTTGCTGTGCCAAGAAATAAGAGAATCACCAAGGAAGAAGCAATAACTAGTGGTAGATCTACGATCAATGGGGTTACCTACCCAATCTGCATCTGAGTAGGCACGAAGCTCAAGTGAAGAGTGAGCTGAGAAATGGAGACCATGAAATAGGGTCCCTTGATGTACCTGAGAATGCGAAGCATTGCGGCATAATGGGGTGTGCGAGGAGCAGAGAGAAATTGACTGACAATATGGACAGCATAAGAGATGTTAGGGCGAGTAACTGTAAGATAAACAAGACTACCAACCAACTGGCGAAACAAGGTGGGGTCATCCAAAGGTGTACCATCCATAGGAGTGAGTTTAGAGTTGAGCTCTAGAGGAGTGGTACATGTCTTCCTATCTGTGAGTCCCGCTCGAGTAAGAAGATCAGAAGCATACTTTGCTTGCGAAAGATAATATCCCTCAGAGTTAGAAGTGATCTCCTCATAATCAATCCCATACTCCTGGGTAAACCCTTTAGCTACTAAGCGAGCTTTGTACCGATCAATCGACCCATCAGAGTGAGTTTTGATCTTCTAAACCCACTTGCATCCCATAGCATGTTTGCCTTTTGGTAGGTCTACTAGATCCCGGGTGTGAGTGTTTTTGAGTGCCTGTAGTTCATCATTCATTGTTTTCTGCCAAAGAGGATCAGAACTAGCTTCACGATAAGACTGAGGTTCATGGTGAGAAAGAATAGTAGAAAATACAACAAAGTCACGAAGATTAACAGAAGGAGTTTTTACTCGGTCACTTCGCCGAGGAGGGAGATCAGAAGTTGTTGGAGCGGATCCATCGGAAGAGACAAGTTCCTCAGAAGAGGGCAAGGTGGATAACTCAATTGAGGTATCTGTAGACATGTTAGTGGGCAATGATATATCTGAAAAAGAGATAGGATGTGTTGGTGGAGGTGATGACTCAGAAGAAGAGTTTATCTCAGGAGTGTCGGGAAAAAGATCTGTGGAAAGGTCAGTGAATAGGAGAGAGGTGTTGTCATGTGACAGGTGAAACTTGGATATAGAGGCGAACATCTTGTGTTCCCAGAAAACAACATGACGAGATACTCGGAGACGTTTGGAGTAAGGATCCCAACATCTGTAGCCTTTGTGTTCAACACCGTATCCCAAAAAACAACATAATCGAGATCTAGATTCCAATTTAGTGCGCTCATGAGTTTGAAGAAGAACAAAACAAGTACAACCAAATATCTTAAGAGTGCTATAGTTAGGAGGGTGACCATAAAGATGCTCAAAGGGTGATTGATTCCCAATGATGGGAGAAGGCACGCGGTTCTTGGTGTAAACAGTTGTAGGAGCAGCTTCACCCCAAAAGTGTTTAGGACACGAAGCAGATATGAGAAAAGCACGGACGGTATTGAGAATGTCTTGGTGTTTGCGCTCAGCACGCCCATTTTATTGAGAAGTGCCTGGACATGAACGATGATGAAGAGTGTCATGTTGGCGAAGAAAGTCAAAGACTCTAGAGTCTGTGTATTCGGCAACATTGTCAGCACAAAACACTTTGATATTGCAAGAAAATTGAGTTTTGACCATGTTAGCAAAATCAAAGTACAACTGAGGTAATTCAGATTGATTACGCATAAGAAATATCTAAGTGTAACGAGAGTAATCATCAACAAAAATGACAAAATATCTAAAGCCTCTCATAGTAGCAGTGGGAGATGGGCCCCAAACATCAGAATGAATCAAATCAAATGGTGCAGAAGAAAAAGAATCACTATTGTGAAATGGCAATGCCGATTGTTTTGTAAGTTGACAAGGAAGACAATCAAATTGTTCTTTATTAACAAGCCTTAAATAACCATTAGATATTAAAGATTGAAGACGACCAACAGAAGCATGACCCAGACAAGAATGCCAGAGACTAATGGATGGGGTAGATGAGACTGTGGCTGCTGTCTGCACTGATAAGGAGAAACGGGATGAAAGGTGAAGATTGATTAGCTCAAAGAGTCGTCCAACCTTACGGCCTATCCCAAGAGTTTGTCCTGTCTTTGGATCCTACGCATAACAACCAGAGGCAGAAAAGAGGACAGTTAGACCGAAGTCACATAATTGACCAACAGATATAAGATTGAGAGTGAGTTGGGGAATACAATAACTATCAGGAAGAGAAGTGTTTAATGTTGAGATTTTTCCGATATGACTCACGGTCATACGAGAACCATCAACAGTTTGAATAGTCGGGGTATGATTAGCAAGATGTTTGGTGGCAAATATAGTGAAATCAGGTGTCATGTGATTACAACATGCAGAGTCAAAGAACCAAGATGAATTACCTGAGGTGACTGACATAGCGGTAGAGGGTGATTACCAGAATGAGCAAGAATTTGTTTGACAATTTCTTCTATGTCAGAGGCAGAAAACGTCTCAATGAAAGTAGTGGATGATGAACCTTCAGCGGTAATGACAACAGATATAGAAGGAGTACCGCGAGACATGTATTGTTGGGAGTGTCTGTTGGGGTTTTGGAAACAATCACGTTGAAGATGACCGGGGGCTTGCTTCTGACAGAATTGGCAAACTCGAACCGGGCATTCCAAGAGAATGTGTCCTGGTTTCTTACAGTAATTGCAGAATTTCGAAGATCCAGATGGATGCCCTTTATTGTTGGGTTGAAAAGATCCAGATGGATACCCTTTGTTGTTAGGTTGAGGTCCCTTGGGAGTGGCGAAGACAACATCTATAGAGGTCTTCTTGCGAGGGGTAAGACGAGTTTCCTCCGAGGGAAGTTCAGTGACAACTTGATCTAAAGTAGGTAAGGGACTGTGGTGAAGGAGAGATGCACGAACATGCTCAAACTCATTAGTGAGGGCCATGAGAAAGAGAACCAAGTGTTGTTGATCCCGATAGTTGGAAAATTTTTCAGCATTGTTAGCATCTGTAAACTCTAGTTCTGAGGAAGCAAGTTGATCCCAAACATAGTGCATATCAGATAAGAAGTTATTGATGGATTGCCCAGGTTGTTGCTGCATGCGATGTAGAGTGCCTAGAAGTTGGTATTGATGAGACAGATCTGCGATTGTGTAGCGTTTCTGTAAAAAATCCCATAGTGACTTGGCAGTCTTGAATCTACCAAACCGAAGGCTGATGGAGCGTACACACGTGTTGCGAATCCAAGTGATAATCTGATGGTTTTTGCTATCCCACTCTTCGAGACAGTCTATGTATTTTGTGTTGTCTTCTCCAACAATTTTCTCTGGTTCAGTAATATCACCAGTGACATAGCGCCAGAGCTTGCTGCCTTTAAGAAAGCTTGACATAGCTTGAGCCCATATAGTGCAGTTGAGTCCTTCCATGATAATGGCAATGGGTTGTGAGGCCTCAAGATGCTCCATAGTGTGCAAGAAGCTGGAAGGAGACAAAGATAAAAAATAACAGGAACCGAACTGAACTAGTCAGGAAATGACTGATAGAGTGGCGGCTGAGATGATGTCGATGGAGAATAAGACTCCGACTATAGTGACGACCTGATAGGTATGAAGATGATATATAAGAAGTTTTTCTGATGTGAAGGATCCATTAATAGTGGCAATCATAGAGCATACTCAACTCTTGATATACCGAGAACCACTATGAATAGTAGCTTTGATACCAAGTTAAATTCAAGAAAGGAAATGAGACAATACAAAGAGAAGAGAATTGTATTGAATAGTGTCTTTTGTATACAAGAGAGGTATCCTATTTATAACCTAACTTGAGGGAAATGTTTCCCTTTCTAACCAATGTGGGACCAACTATTATAGATATATATACATTAACAGATATAAAGGAAAAATTCATCATCCATGGGATCCCATCTCACGCTTTCTAACACAAAGCTCATTTTCTAAAGCCTATAAAGTTAATTTTAATCTCATCTCACTCTCCTTCCAAACATGTCATTCCCAATTTCTAAGTGGGATTAGCAATGCAATCTCATTTAATACAACTTCATACCACTAGCCAAACAGGCCCTGACCGCAGTGAGTTACCAATCCGCTTCAGCAGCCATGTCCGCAGAAACGAAAAAAAGTGTCGGCAAAAACAAATAAAAGCTGAAGGACGAGAAGGATGGCGGATTGCATAGTGCGACCTAGATAGGCCTCACCATGATGCATGTATACGTTATATCCAAACCATCCATTCATTCGACAAGATCATTTTAGAAACTGATTCCAAAGCCAAGATAGAAAAACATCTCAAGTGAACCACCCCATGGAAAGGATTAGTGATTGAATGCTTACCATTGAAAACCTCCTGGGGGACACAGAAGTTTTAGATCAAGATGATATTTGTTTTTCTCCCATAATCCAGTATTGGGTAACCTTACCAATAGGTTGGATTGCAAATAAACATTGTGGTGGGCCCACAAAATTTTGAAGTCAGAATCATTGTCCCATTGCTTTCTATAGTGAGGCCCACTTGAGCTTTGGTGATGTAGAGCGGGTCGAGGGCAGTTTCATGGCTAAGATGGATTAGAAAAGGCCCGGTCGGCGACGGAAGTGATCCAGACCATTGGACCTTAAATTGGGTGTATCTCACAATCCGGAATGAGTTACCTGATGTAAAATATATGATTTTGTGGTAGGAACAAACTACTTTAGCCAACTAACCCCGTTACGCCGGATTGCACAACCTGGAATTGCGAAAAACCCCTAGATTGACGGTCATTTTTCTGTTTTCATTTCGTTTTTACTATAAATAGTAAGCTTTAGTTTGATTATAACTCTTCATCCGTCGGGCTTTAGGAGTTGCGCCTAACGTGAAAAGAGCTTAGAATAATTAGGAGAACGGTTTGGTGAAGCCAAATAGGACACTCACTATTTTTAGCAGAAAACATTGCGCACTAATAGACATCACGACCGTTTATAAATAGTAAGTTTACTATTTATAGTAAGTCACGAATTCTAGGAGTTTTAATTGTAGTTTGATTCTGATTTCTTTCCCATTGCTTGGTACCCCTATTTAAAGGGTTGTGAACTCGTTTTTATGCATTCATTAATCAATTTCGAATTTATTAGAATTTATTTCTATTTTTTGCTTTCTTATCTCGTGGATTCGAGAAGTCTTTGTGCGGAGTCCAAAGAAATTCCATGGATTCGGAATAGTTATCCTCTTGAGGAAGACGGTACTCGACCTCATGTCCTCCCTTGCATCATTTGGATATGCATATTTTTCCAGTTCAAGACATAAAATGATCGCATCAAATGGATGGACGGTGTGGATATGACACATACATTATGATAGGGCTCATAGAATTGGTGACGTCAACATGCTCCTCAGTCGGTGGTGCACAAACCAAGCATTCCGTTTATATGATAAGATCACTGGACACAGCGTCGGGGCTGCGTGGGTTCCACAGGGATGTCCATGACAAATCCACTATATTCAGCTGTTTTGAAAGACCACCGTAGATCAGGAATCCAAAGTTCAGGCAGATCCCAAACTCGGGTGGGCCACACCAACAAAACATTGGGAACAACAACGTCCACCATTGAAGCCTTCCTGAAGCTGAACATGACTTTTATACGCCATCCAAACCGTTCATAGAATTAATACCACTCAGATTACAAACTGTAGGAGCAAATATCATCGTAATATAGAACTTCTGCCATCGGCAGGTGTTCAACCCTCACTTTTTGGTATAGTATGGCTTGCATGAGTTTTTAATCTGCCTGATTTCTAGAATCTCATCTTATTTTGGTCTTTCAAAATAGATGGACGGAGTGGATTTATCACGACATCTCCATGGCCCCACATAGCTCCGGTAGTGGGTGTTACCCTTTTCTTGTGGGGGGCACTTTGATGATGATTTTGTATATCCATGCCTTCCATCCGTTTGCCATATTATTTTTGGCCGTCATCCCAAAAACTTCAGCAAGTCCAAATCTTAGGTGGACCACAATACTGGAAAAGAAGTTAATTACCATTAAAAGCTTTTTATAGGCCACACAAGTTTTGGATCAAGTTTACATTTTCCCTTCATCCAAGCCTGGGGACCTTATTAACCAGTTTGATGGAAAGCAAACATTATGGTGGGCATTACTATGGGTCATAGAAAGTTTTGATGGTGGGTGTTTAATAACCATGGTTTCCTATGGTATGGTCCACCTGAGATTTCAATCAGCGGATGGATGGTGTGGATATACAACACATCGTTAAGGTGGGCTCCATAGTAAGGGTAAACTTGGGTAATACCTATCCCCCTGGAGAAGTATGTTGGACATGATTTTTTATTATGTTGCCACCGTGATATATGTCTGTGATCTACTCCCACCATTAGATGTGTAATCTCACTAACTGCTGTAATTCAGGTGGCCCACATGAAAGGGGAAAAGTTGAGAGAATCCACCATTTAACATTCGTGGGGCTAAAGAAGTTTTGGATCGCGCGAGCTATTATTTTTGTGTTTTCAGTTCATCCGAGCAAGAATAACCTTATGAAGGGTATGGATGACATATAAGAATAACAGTGGAACCAAATAAAAGGCCACGCTGACCACACCATAAGAAGCAGCGGTGATAATGATTCTCACCATTAAAATGTTTTTAAGGCCCATGGTGATGTTTATTTACAATCCAACTTATATATTAGGTCATACACACCTGGGTGATGGCAAAAAACAAATATCAGCTTGATTCAAACCTTTGGTAGGCCTTTAATGGTGAGAGTTCAATCAACACTATGTGGCCCACTTGAGATTTTGACCTACCTTAGTTTTGGGTCCATACCATAAAATTATTTTTAAAAATATATGGACAATCCACAAAGCACTGGCAGGGAATTAGCCAATCCATTTAAAACCTCGGTCCAAAGTCTTAGCATGTGGTTACGCGGACTTCATGCAAAACTAGGTAAGGCCCATCGTCATGTTTTTGAGAAATCCATCCCATCTATCCATTTTTTGAGATTGTTCTAATACTTGAGAGAAAAATTGAACGGGATCCAAGATTCAAGTGTGTTGCACTAAAGGAAGATGTGAGTAGGAAAATTCCTACGGTTGAAACCTCCCTAGGTTCCACAATGATGTTTACATGCCATCCATACCGTTCATAACGTCATTCTGGGATGAACTAAGAACACAAATATTCACCTGATTTAAAATGTATGTTGCACCATGAATATTTAAATGGTGGTCACTGAATATACATTGTTTCCTCTCATATGGACACTTTAATTTTGGATACTCCTCATTTTTTGTCACATGTCCTAAAACGACCTCGTAAAATGAATGAACAGTGTGGATTTATCACTAACATCTTGGTGAGACCCACCTAGCATCCCAGCGGAAGAATTTCATGTGAAAGGCTTTCGCCACGTCCTTCAAAGAGTTAGAGAATAGGGAGAAGAGACATGCTATAAATGAAAACTCGTGCGTAAGAGCTCCTTCATCCAGACCGTATACCTAGCTAATTCGATGGTTGATAGCAAAGTTCGCACGTAGTGTATATATATATATATATATATATATATATATATATATATATATATATATATATATATATATATATATATATATATATAGGAAAAAGGTATTATACGCTCGACCATATTATACCTTCTATAAGGTCGAGTGCTGGTGGTACGTTATTAGTCGGATGGTGAAAATTTTAAACAAACTGGGAAATTTTACAGGGCCTCAAGGAATTCATGTGCGAGCCTTTGTTATTGGAAGATCATGTACTAGGATTCTGTGTAGGGCCCACTATGATGTTTGTGATAAATCCAACTTATCCATCCATTTTTCAAAATCATTCTAGGACATGCAACAAAAAATGAGGAGGATCCAAATATTAAATGGGCCACATGAGAGGAAACAGTGGGGATTTAGTGACCACCGTTGAAACATTCATATGACTACAAAAGCTTTGTATTGGTTTATGTTCGTGGTGTTTTCATTTCATATCAGTGAAAATGACCTTATAAACGGTTTGGATGGAATATAAACACCAAGGTGGAGCCTAGGAAGGTTTCAACGGTAAGCATTCCTTTCCCCACTGTTTCATCTAGTATGGCCCACTTGAATTTTAGATCCTCCTCATTTTTTGTATAATGTCCTAAAATGATATTTAAAAACAAATGGACGGATTGGATTTTACACAAAGATCACAGTGGGCCCCACATAGAATTCTTCCATTGATCTTCATAGGAAAGACTTTAATAGGAAATCCGCGTCCCTGGGTTTTGAGTTCGGGAAACAGACTGGCTACTCCCCACCAATGGCAAGTGGCCGGTGTTATGTGGACCCCACCATGATGCATGTGTTTCATCTATGTCATCCATCCATTTTTCCATCTAATTTAAGGGGTTGAGCCCAAAATTGAAGAATATCCAAAAATTAAGTCCATCATGCCGGGGAAAAAGTGGGGATAATGATTTCCACCATTGAAACCTTATTAGGCCCCATAGTGATGTTTATTTGTCATCCAACCTGTTCATAAGATCATACATACATGGATGAACGGAAAACAAAAATATAAGCTTGATCCAAAACTTATGTGGCCCCGGAGAAATTTTCAACAATAGAAGTTCAATTCAACTATTTCATGTGGTGTGGTCCATTTGAACATTGTATATACTTCATTTTTGGCATGAAGCCATAAAATTATCTGGGAAAATGGATGGATGGATGGAGAAGATAAGATACATAAATCATGGTGGACCTCAAACAGTTTACTCAGTAAGCTTAGCAATCCCCTTCCGTCCAGGAGAGAAGCGGATTGGCTGGTGTACTACACACCAGCTATATAGCTGGTGTAGATGCATGTCGCATGAAGACAAGTGCCGACGCTCCTCGAGCTCCGAGTTGCACGAACGGTTCAAAGGAGATCAAAGTTACATGGCCCCACATGATTTATTTATTATATCCACACCTAGGGGTGCACACGGTTCGGTTTCGGTTTTGAAACTGGAACCGAATGGCCAAGGATGTAGTTGAATTGGTCCTGCCAGCTGTCAATATGGACCGTTAATGTGAAGGGGGCCACCTTTAGTTCTCATCCCTTTTGGAACCGGATCCGAACCGTGTGCACCCCTATCCACACCTTCATCCATTTTTTGAGATGAATTTAGACCATAAACAAAAAATGAATCATATCCAAAGCTCAAATGGACCACACCAAAAATAGCAGCGACGACAATGATTTTCATCGTTAAAAAATTTGTCGGGCATGCATAACTTTTATTTTCCATCCAATTTGTTAATAAGATCACAAATACATAGATGAAGAGGAAAAACGAATTTCATATTGATCGGAAGCTTCTGTGACCCCAAAAGGGTTTCAATGGTAGACGTTCAATCCTCAACTGCTTTTTGCAGTGTGGTCCACTTGATCTTTGCATCTGTCTTATCTTTAGGCTCAAGCCTTAAGACAAGCTTGCCAAATGGATGAATGTTTTGAATATAACACATACCTCATACCTCATTATAGGACCCACAAAACTTGTTGACGTTAATACAACAGCTATATAGCTGGTGTGTGGTACACCAGCCAATCTGCTTCCGTCTCGGAGTGGGACGCGGATTACCTATCGAGAGGTTGAGTAGCTGAAGTCACATCACCAAGTTCTGTGGGTCCCAACATGATGTATATATTATATCCACACCGTTCATACATTTTGAGAGATCATATTATGGCATTATCCAAAGAATGAGGCAGATCAAAAGCTCTAGTGGACCCCACTTAGAAAAAAGTGTGGAGAGTGATGCTCACGGTTAAAATCATCCTAAGGCCCATTGTACTGTTTATTTGACATCCAATCTGTTGATTAGGTCATACACACCCATAGGAAGGAAAAAAAAAAAAACAAAGATCAACTTGATCCAAAACTTTTATGGCCCAAAAAAAAAAATTTAATGGTCGACGCCCATTTAACACTGTTTCTTGTAATGTGGTCCATTTGAGATTGGTATGTACCCCATTTTTGGTCTCATTACCATAAACTGATATAGAAAAACATATAGACAGCATAGATGAAACATATACAGCATGGTGGGGCCCATATAACACCGACCACCCGCCATTGGCCGGCTGCGGGGGAGTAGCCAGTCTGTTTCCCAAACTCAGCGACGCGGATTTCCTACTAGAGCTTTTTCCATGAAGATTCAGGAAAGGATTCTGTATGGGGCCCACTGTGATCTTTGTTTGAAATCCAACCCGTCCATTCGTTTTTAGATATAATTTTAGGACAAAGTGAGGAGGATCCAAAATTCAAGTGGGCCATACGAGATGAAACACAGCACACGATTTCACGTTAGTCTAACTATTAATAAACCTTAATGCTTGATGATCAGTGTACAGAATAAACTCTCTTTGAATCAGATAATACTACCAATGTCGTATCGCCTAAACAACTGCGTACAACTCAAGTTCATACGTCGATAACTTCTTTCGAGCTTCGCTGAGCTTCTCATTGTAAAAGGGTACCGGTATACCTTCTTGTGATAATACTCCTCCAATTCTGACATATTAAGCGTCACACTCAACCTCAAACAGCTTATCGAAATTAGGAAGCACCAAGACTAGTGTTGTGGACAAACGATGCTTAATCTCATGAAAGCTCTTGTCAGCTTCATCGGTCTACTGAAATAGTCCCTAGCATTTTCATGCAATCTGTAATAGGCGCGACTATTATACTAAAATTTCGCACGAATCGATGATAGAAAGTTGCCTACCCATGAAAACTCCTCACCTCAGGAATGTTAGTTGGGATCGGTCATTCCCTAATGGCTCACACCTTTTCATCATCCACACGGATGCCCGTGAACGTTACAACAAATCCTAGGAACAACAGGTTGTCCGTTATAAAACTATACTTCTTCGAATTGAGGTACAACTTGTTAATTTGTAAGACCTGCACCACCTGCCTGAGATGTTTCCTATACTCTATCTCATCCTAGCTATATATCAGTATGTCGTCAAAATATATTACCACAAATCGGCCAGTGAACGATTTTATAACTTGATTCATAAAATGCATAAAAGTACTTAGTACGTTCGATAGGCCGAAGGGCATGACCAGCCACTCGTACAACCCTTCATTGGTCTTAAATGTTATTTTTCACTCATCACCGGGTCGGATACGAATCTAATGGTACCCACTCCTTAAGTCTAGTTTAGAGAACCTTAGCCCCTTTTAGCATATTGAGCATGTCATCCAACCGTGGTATTGCGAATCGATAATTGATGGTAATTTTATTGATTACCCGGCTGTCGACACACATGCGCTAGCTTCTATATTTTTTTGGCGTTAATAAAGCTGGTATGACACATGGGCTCATGCTCTCTCTCAAGAGACCCCAACGAATCAATTCCTCCACCTACCCCTGAAGTATTTCATACTCCTTCGGACTCATCAAATAATGAGGGCGGTTGGGTAGGCTAGCCCCAGGGATGAGGTCTAAGTGATGTTAGATGTCCTTCAGGGGGGCGGGGGGCAATCTATCAGGTAAATCTTCAGGACAGACTTCTTTGAATTTGTTTAACAATAGTCTTAAACTTGGAGGAATGTTCGAGGGTTTCGATTCATCGTCCTTCACCACTACAGCGTATACATCGCCGATTTTCTTGGATTCCTCTATGAAATCTTGAATGGTCAAGAGAGAACTCCCCTCCACAATTAAATGCTTCAGGGTGGTTCTCTAGTGCCATAGGTGTAAGGATTATTGTTTTATTATCTTTGATGAATATGTAAATATTGTCTCGTCCTCGATGGCTCACATCATGGTCCGACTGCTAGGGTCAACCGAGTAACATATGGCATGCTTTCATGTTGACCACGTTACAAAGTATTTGATCCTTATAATTTTTTACAATTGAAAATGAGATAGTACATTGTTCAGTTACCTTGGTCTCGTTTACCTTTTTTATCCAGCCAATTAAGTACAGGAAAAGACATTTTGTCATTGGTAGCTACAACTTATACACCATCACTCTTGAGACGTTCTCGTTATTACCACTGTCTATGATCACATCACAGACCTTTCCGTTGACAGTGCACCGCGTACGGAATATATTATGTCATTATGGATGTAATTCCTTTCGTGGGGTATTCAGTAATCGCCTCACAACTAGAGATTCGCCACTATCCTAGCTCATCAATTCATCGTCATCTATTATTTTCTCAGTAACTTGTTCATGTTCATCAAAGTCAAGGTCTTCTTCTGCGGCCTCATATTTAGTGCCCCCTTCGTTTATAGTCAAGTGTGTTGTGGGACGTTGATAACAGGTGTTTGATAAGTGGCCCGATTGGCCACGGCGGTAATAATTGTTCGACCTTGACCGAACGTAAGGATTTGGAATTCTACTCGGGCCTACTATTGTGGGTGCTACACGTTGAGACCTAGATGAGTCATTCCCCGTATCGGGGTTTGCGGTTGTAGGAAATTGACGACGTGCTCCTACTGGTTCTTTTCCTCGTGCCAGTACTGGATCCTGCACGGACCCGTTATGAGGGGTCGAGTTGAAGGATAAGGCCGATTCGAAACTCTTGCAAGCTACGTTTCTATCCTACCTGCCAACTGAACTGCTTCATCAATGGTCTCAACTAGGCGCATCTGAACTCGATCCTGAATTGTCAATCGTAACCCTCTTATAAACCGTGCCACCTTCTGTGACTCAGATTCTGACAAATCGTTTCGCGTTGCCAACCGCTGGAATTCTTCAGTGTAATTTGTGACGATTCAATTTTTTGGTCAGCAATTCTGGTATTCTTGGAATAATATCTCCTCATAATCACTAGGGAGAAATCATGATCGAAGAAGACGTCTCATCGGTGACCATGATGAAAATGACGCCTTATTCCGACAGGCTCGTGAGAGTTGTAATTGCTCCCACCATGCAAAAGCACCAGATTTTAATTTAAACACTATCAATTTTACCTTTTTATGATATGACACGTCTATATAATCAAAATATCTCTTTACTTCAGCTAGCCAATCGAGAAAATCTTTTATGCATAATAAACCATTAAAACTAAGAAGTTCGGCCTTATCTTGATAGTCTCTTTCAACACGATATAGATGATCGCCTTCATAGATTAGTCGTCGGGCAAATCCTTCATTAAGGTCCTCGTTATTAGAACTTAAATCATCTTGTGTAGTCCTACGGTTTACCACTGGTAGTGCTCTACAGAAATCAGGATTGTGTCGTACAGCAACCACGAGTGGTGGAGCAACTATAGACGGTGGAGCATCGCTTAGAGCTCAGGGCAGAAGTAGTGCATCCGCAAGACGGTCGAGGGTTGCCTGCAGCTCTTGCATGGTCAACTCTCCCGGTGGAAAGCTTCCATTCTTCCCGCAAGATAACGAATCCCTAGATCATTGTCCACAAGATTTTGGCTCATACCTTTATTGTTTTTCATCAGCCCGAGAGGAATCATTGCTTTGATACCAATTGACGCAACAATGAACGTGATGAGGTTGATCACCGTCTTCCTCAAGGACAACTACTCTGAATCCATGAAACTTCTCTAGACTCCTCATAGAGACTTCTCGAATCCACGAAGAAAGAAAGCAAGAAGAATATAAATAAATTCTAATAAATTTGTAATTTGATAGATGAATGAAATAAATGAGTTCAAAACCCTTTAAATATGGATATCAAGCAAAGGGAGAGAAATCAGAAGCAAACTACAACTAAAACTCCTAGAATTCGCAACTTACTATAAATAGTAAACTTACTATTTATAGGCGGTCATGATGTCTGCTAGCGCGCAAGGTTTTCAGCCAAAAATAGTGTCCTATTTGGCTTCATCGAGTTGTTCTCCTAATTATTTTAAGCTCTTTTCGCATTGGGCGCAACTCCTGAAGCCTAGCGGATGAAGAGTTATAATCAAACTAATACTTATTATTTATAGTAAAAACGGAATTAAAATAGGGAAATGACCGTGGATTCGGGGGTATTTTGCAAATTCGGCTTTTGCAACCCAGTGTAGCGGGGTTGTTGGGTGGCTAAAGTAGCTTGTTCTACTCCAAAATCATATATTTTACACCAGATAAATCATTCCGGATTGCGAGATACACCCGATCTATTTGACGGTCTGGATCACTTCTGTCATCGACCGGGCCTTTTCTGATCCATCTTGGTCATGAAACTATCTACGACCCGCTCTACATCAAGAATATTTGTAGAACCGCACAAAAGCCCCTAGGGTTCAAGCAGTGGGGTCCAGTATTGCATCTAACCCATCCGAAAGCAACACCCCACCATGATTGGGTTGGGGGAGGTGGCACTTAGGATTTGGATGGTTTTTAGGTGATCTTTCATTGTACTCAGTGATGTGGACCACCGCCTAACAATGATGGTGTCCTACACCTGTTTGTTTTCCATCAAAGGATCATGGATGGATTAAGAAGACCATTATCCGAAATCAAATCATATGTAGTCAAAGGAATAAAGAAGAAGAAGAAGAAATCAAGATGTACCTAGCTGAAGTCTCTCTTTAAAGGCTTTCAGAGGCAATTCTGTATCTGTAGAACAAAGATGTACAGAGAAATTAGATAAAACTCGAAATTCAATGTGCGTTGTTGCACCAAATATCATGATATTTTATGATTGTGCAGATATCATGAAATTTTACAATATTTGGTGAAACCAAACGGGCACTGAAAAAGAATTTTAAAAAAAGGAGAGAGAGAGAGAGAGAAGAAAACGGGTTACTGCGTACAAAAATTAAATTCTGATGATGCAAACGATCTGTAACCCGCTTTAGTGCGGATGATGACTTTTATGCGTGGAACGATGGTGCCGTGAAATTTCTTGCCGGATACATAGCAAGTGCGTGAATTCTGCATTCTTGGAATGGCTGTGTGGTTTGGATTCTAGGAGTGGCTGTGGTTTGGATTCCTGGGTGCCTTATCGTTGACTTTTTGGTTCGTCGCAACTAACCCATGTTGGTCCGTTGCCAGTCTAGGCTGTTCATACCGTATCCCAACTTACACATCTCCCGACATGCAGTGCGTGGTACCAGCCAGATGTAGGGCCCAGTGATTTGTTCACGGAATCCAACCCGTCCATCAGATGCTTCACCTAAACAAACCCCGGCCCACATATCGACTAGATCCAAAACCCAGTCCAGCTATAGCACGTGGCACATTTTTGGGACGTAGCACCACCCGATGATTAGGAGAGCTTACCGTGTTGTACATATAGAATCCAGTCCGTTCAAACCCTTTGTCCAGACAGACGAAGAGTCATGCAAAAAAACAGGCTGTTTTGCCATTTATATATGCCCTTGAATTCTGTTAGAGAAATTTACGACTGGACGACCCATTTATGGCCCATTCACGAGACGCAGCCCACCTCATTTTACCTTGCGAGAATAAGCCCCAGCTGTACGGACGTCTTCCCAATGGTCGAAAATGCCCCTGCTCGAAGACGAGCGCTGACGCTCCTCGAACTCCGAGTTATACGAACAGTTCAAAAGAGATCGACGTTACATGGGCCCCACAGTTATGTATTTATTATATCCACAACGTTCATCCATATTTTAAGATCATTTGGGAGCATTATCAAAAAAAAAAAAAATCATATCCAAAGATCATCTAGACCACACCACAAAGAGCCATGGAAAATTGATTTTCACCATTGAAAGTTTTGTAGGGCCCACCTTAACATTTATTTTCCATCCAATCTATTTATAAGGTCACAAAGACCTGGATGAAGAGGAAAAACAAATTTCATAATGATCCAAAACTTCTGTAACCCTTAAAAAAGGGTTTCAATGGTAGACATTATGAATAGATTGGATGGAAAATAAATGTTAAGGTGGGCCCTTTAAAGTGTGGTCCACTTGATAGTTAGACCTGGATGAAGAGGAAAAACAAGTTTTGTAGGGCCCACCTTAACATTTATTTTCCCCACTGCCTTTTAAAGTGTGGTCCACTTGATAGTTAGATCTGTCTTATTTTCCGTCTCAAGCGTTAACATGAGCTCGCCAAATAGATGTACGGTTTGGATATAACATAGACCTCATGATGGGACCAAAAAAAAATAACGAAGATTGTACGTTAAAAAAAAAACAAAAAACAGATTTTTGTTGTATTGGATACAAATATTTGGCTATGGATTATAACCGTAGCCATATTTACCAAATCCGTAACTGAAGGCGCCGTCCGGATTGGGCACACCAATTTGGTGGGGCCATGCCCATCGGGCGACTCCTATAGCTACGGATTATAACCGTAGCCATAAATGTAGTCTGTCCCAATCTATGAAATTTTTTAAAATTTTTTAATTTTTTTAAAAAGTTTTTTATTTTTTTACATGGAGAATTTCATTCTACCTACAATTTTCTCTAACATAAATATGTATATGTAAGCATATAAATTTTTTTTTTCTCTTTTTTCATTTATTTCTTTATTCATTTAACAAGAATATCTTCTAAACTAAAATTAGTTATTTAATGTACCCTATATGATTTTGGGGTAGGAGAAGCTACTTTAACCAACCAACCTGGTTATTTTCCAAGATTCAATCAGGTCGATGGTTGAAAATCCATTTCATTCACTTAGCGGTCAATTTCATTCATTTCATTTACTTCCGTGTTGATTTACAGTCATTTTGGCACATTTCACAATCATGCCCCATCACTTCACGGTCATTTCCGCGCATTTCACGGTCCAATCATCTCACTTCACGGTCATTTCCATGCATACCATGGTCATTCCCGCCTATTCCGTGTTAATTCACAGTCATTTCGATGCATTTCACAATCATGCCCCTTCACTTCACGGTCATTTCCGCGCATTTCACGGTCAATTCGCTTCACTTCACGGTCATTTCCATGCATTTCACGGTCATTCTCGCGTATTTCATGTTGATTCACGGTCATTTCGACGCATTTCATAGTCATGCATCTTCACTTCACGGTCATTTCTGCGCATTTCACAGTCCAATCGCTACACTTCACCGTGAAATGCGTCGAAATGACCGTGAATCAACACGGAATAGGCGGGAATGACTGTGAAATGCATGGAAATGACCGTGAAATGAAGCGAATTGACCGTGAAATGCGCGGAAATGACCGTGAAGTGAAGGGGCATGACCGTGAAATGCGTCGAAATGACCATGAATCAACATGGAATAGGTGGGAATGATTGTGATATGCATAGAAATGACCGTGAAGTGAAGCGAACTGACCGTGAAATGCACAGAAATGACACTGAAGTGAAGGGGCATGACCGTGAAATGCGTTGAAATGACCGTGAATCAACACGCAGTAGGCGAGAATGACCGTGATATGTATGGAAATGACAGTGAAGTGAGGCGATTGGACCGTGAAATATGCGGAAATGACCGTGAAGTGAAGAGGCATGATCGTGAAATGCGCCGAAATAATTTTGAATCAGCACGGAATAGGCGGGAATGACCGTGATTTCCATGCATATCACGGTCATTCTCGCCTATTCCGTATTGATTCACGGTCATTTCGACGCATTTCACGGTCATGCCCCTTCACATAACGGTCATTTCCGTGCATTTCACGGTCAATTCGCTTCGCTTCACGGTCATTTCCATGCATTTCACGGTCATTCCTGCCTATTCCGTGTTAATTCACGGTCATTTCGACGCATTTCACGGTGAAGTGTTGCGATTGGACCATGAAATGCGCGGAAATGACCGTGAAGTGAAGGGGCATGACCGTGAAATGCGCCGAAATAACCATGAATCAACACGGAATAGGCATAAATGACCATGAAATGCATGGAAATGACCATGAAGTGAAGCGAATTGACCGTGGAATGCATGGAAATAACCGTGAAGTGAAGGGAATTGATCGTGAAATGCGCCGAAATGACCGTGAATCAACACGGAATAGACGGGAATGACCGTGATTTCCATGCATATCACAATCATTCCTGCCTATTCCGTGTTGATTCACAATCATTTCGACGCATTTCACGGTCATGCCCCTTCACTTCACGGTCATTTCTGTGCATTTCACGGTCAATTTGCTTCACTTCACAGTCATTTCCATGCATTTCACGGTCATTCCCACCTATTCTGTGTTGATTCACGGTCATTTCGACGCATTTCAATGTAAAGTGTAGCGATTGGATTGTGAAATGCTTGGAAATGACCGTGAAGTGAAGGGGCATGACCGTGAAATGCGTCGAAATGACCGTGAATCAACACGGAATAGGTAGGAATGACCGTGAAATGCATGGAAATGACCGTGAAGTGAAGCGAATTGATCGTGAAATATACGGAAATGACCGTGAAGTGAAGAGGCATGACCGTGAAATGCATCAAAATGACCGTGAATCAACACGGAATAGGAGGGAATGACCGTGATATGCATGGAAATCACGGTTATTGCCGCATATTCCGCGTTGATTCACGGTCATTTCAGTGCATTTCACGGTCATTTCCCTTCACTTCACGGTCATTCCCATGCATTTCATAGTCAATTCGCTTCATTTCACGGTCATTTCCATGCATTTCACGGTCATTCCCGCCTATTCCGTGTTGATTCACAGTCATTTCGACGCATTTCACGGTGAAGTGTAGCGATTGGATCGTGAAATGCATGGAAATGACCGTGAAGTGAAGGGGCATGACCGTGAAATGCGCCGAAATGACCGTCAATCAACACAGAATAGGCGGGAATGACCGTGAAATGCTTGGAAATGACCGGGAAGCGAAACAAATTGACCGTGAAATGCATGGAAATGACCATGAAGTGAAGGGAATTGACCGTGAAATGCGCCAAAATGACCGTGATTTCCATGCATATCACAATCATTCCTGCCTATTCCGTGTTGATTCACGGTCATTTCGACGCATTTCACAGTCATGCCCCTTCACTTCACGGTCATTTCCGCGCATTTCACGATCAATTTGCTTCACTTCACAATCATTTCCTTGCATTTCACGGTCAATCCCGCCTATTTCGTGTTGATTCACGGCCATTTCGACGCATTTCACGGTGAAGTGTAGCGATTGGATCATGAAATGCTCGGAATGACCGTGAAGTGAAGGGGCATGATCGTGAAATGCGTCAAAATGACCGTGAATCAACACGAAATAGGCGGGAATGACCGTGAAATGCATGGAAATGACCATAAAGTGAAGCGAATTGACTGTGAAATGTGCGGAAATGGCCGTGAAGTGAAGGGGCATGACTGTGAAATGAGTTGAAATGACCGTGAATCAACACAGAATAGGCGGGAATGACAGTGATATGCATGGAAATCACGGTCATTGCTACCTATTTCGTGTTGATTCACGATCATTTCAGTCCATTTCACGGTTAATTCCCTTCACTTCAGGGTCATTTCCATGCATTTCATGGTCAATTCGCTTCACTTCACGGTCATTTCCATGCATTTCACAGTCATTCCTGCCTATTCCGTGTTGATTCACGGTCATTTCGGCGCATTTTACGGTCATGCCCCTTCGCTTCACGGTCATTTCCTCGCATTTCACGGTTCAATCGCTACACTTCATCGTGAAATGCGTCGAAATGACTGTGAATCAACACGGAATAGGCGGGAATGACCGTGAAATGCATGGAAATGACCGTCAAGTGAATCAAATTGACCGTGAAATGCATGAAAATGACCGTGAAGTGAAGGGAATTGACCGTGAAATGCATGGAAATGACCGTGAATCAAAACGGAATCGTCGGGATTGATCGTGAAATGCATGAAAATGACTATGAAGTGAAGCGAATTGACCGTGAAATGCATGAAAATGACCGTGAATCAAAACGTAATCGGTGAGATTGACCGTGAAATGCATGGAATTGATCGCGAAGTGAAGCGAATTGACCGTGAAATGCATGGAAATGACCGTGAAGTGAAGGGAATTGACCGTGAAATGCATGAAAATGACCGTGAATCAAAACGGAATCGTCGGGATTGACCGTGAAATGCATGAAAATGACTGTGAAGTGAAGCGCATTGACCGTGAAATGCATAGAAATGACCGTGAATCAAAATGGAATCGCTGAGATTGATCGTGAAATGCATGAAAATGACTATAAAGTGAAGCGAATTGACCATGAAATGCAGGAAATGACCGTGAAGTGAAGGGAATTGACCGTGAAATGCATGGAAATGACCGTGAATCAAAATGGAATCGGCGAGATTGACTGTGAAATGCATGGAATTGATCGCGAAGTGAAGTGAATTGACCGTGAAATGCATGGAAATGATTGTGAAGTGAAGGGAATTGACAGTGAAATGCATGGAAATGACCGTGAATCAAAACGGAATCGCCAAGATTGACTGTGAAATGCATGAAAATGACTATGAAGTGAAGCACATTGACCATGAAATGCATGGAAATGACCGTGAAGTGAAGGGAATTGACCGTGAAATGCATGGAAATGACCGTGAATCAAAACGGAATGGTCGGGATTGACCCTGAAATGTATGGAATTGATCGCGAAGTAAATGAAATGAGCGCAATTGACCGCGAACTGATTGAAATTGACCGTGAAGTGAATGAAATGGATTTTCGACCATCGACCTGATGGAATCTTGAAAAACAACCAGGTTGGTTGGCTGAAGTAGCTTCTCCTACCCCAAAATCATATAGGGTACGTCAAGTAACTAATTTTGGTTTAGAAGATATTCTTGTTAAATGAAAAAAGACAGAACTGAAAAAAAAAAAAAAAGAGAGAGAGAAATTTTTTTCTATATGCTTATATATACATATTTATATAAATATGTGTTGGACAAAATTGTAGGTAGAATGAAGTTCTCCATGTAAAAAAAATTAAAAATAATAATAATAATTTTTTTTATAAAAATAAATTTATTGATTGGCACAAACTACAGTTATGGCTAAGGTTATAATCCGTAGCTATAGGGTCGCCAAATTGGCGCGCCCCCGCCGGAAAGGTCAACTAGGGGTGCGGGTGCCCTAGATCGGCGCACCCACCCCGGATAGGGCCCTTTAGTTACGGATTTTGGTAGGTATGACTACGGTTATAATTCTAGCCAAATTTCCGTAACTAATAAAATAAATTATTATTTTTATTTTTAAAACGTGGAATCTTTGTTTTTTTTTGGGTCCCATCATGAGGTCTATGTTATATCCAAACCGCACATTTATTTGGCGAGCTCATATTAAGCCTTGAGATGGAAAATAAGACAGATCTAACTATCAAGTGGGCCACACTTAAAAAGGCAGTGGGGAATTGAACGTCTACCATTGAAACCCTTTTAGGGGTTACAGAAGTTTTGGATCATTATGAAATTTGTTTTTCCTCTTCATCCAGGTCTTTGTGACCTTATGAATAGATTGGATGGAAAATAAATGTTATGGTGGGCCCTATAAAAGTTTTAAGGGTGAAAATCAAAATTTTGCTTCTCTTTGTGGTGTGGTCTAGTTGATCTTTGGATATGATTTTTTTTGGGATAATGCTCCAAAATGATCTCCAAATATGGATGAACGTTGTGGATATAATAAATACATAACTGTGGGGCCCACGTTACGTTGATCTCTTTGAACCGTTCGTACAGCTCGGAGTTCGAGCACCAGCCGATCCGCTTGAAGGTAAAAGCAAGGGGCATTTTCGACCTTTGGCCAGTCGTCCGTACAGCTGGGGCTTATTTTCGCAAGGGAAAATGAGGTGGGCTTCGTTTCGTAAATGGGCCATAAATGGGTCGTACAGTCATAAATTTCTCATTTTGTTAAATTCAAGGGTGGGAGTTCTCTCCTAGCTGGTTTCCTTTGCCGTGCTTCATTTCTGCTCTTGAAAGGTATGAAGATTGAAAGAAACGCTGCTAGTAGGTAAAGCCATGGCACAGTGAAGTCATACATGAATGACAGTCTCTTTTCATGGGCTACTGTTAAAAATAAAAGGTAAAAACGAACATTGGGTGGAGGATGCTTATGTTTCTATATGTTTTCAACCGTAGATGCCATTTTCCTTAAGTTTCCTGTGGTGTGGTGCACTTTAGTTTTGGATATGCTTCATTTTGGGATCATGTACTAAAATGTGTGGAAAAATGGATGTACGGTATGGATAACGACACATACATCACAGTGGGCCCATCGAATTTATTCAACACGCTATTGCACACTGATTTACCCGCGTCTGTACCACGGGAGCCAAGTAGCCGACAATGTGTAGTGCTTTGAGAGCACTATATCTTTTTCAGTAAAATATAGGGTTTTAAAATTTTCTTTATTTAAAAAACAAATGGGTGTTAATCTCCACTGAGCCTAAGAGTTATAAAAAAATTAATAAATAATGTGGAAGAAAATTTAAAACGAAGAAAAAAATTTAAAACGAAGAAAAGGAAAAAAAAAAATTAAGAAGGAAAATAAAGCCAAGCTCCTGAGAAGCTGCTTAGGGGCTAGGGCTGTCAGGTTGGATCCTAAAGTACCTATACACAGGCTACCTGTGTTTAGGCTACCTGTGTTCAGGTCTTGCTGGGTTTGAGTTCTTTTGGCCCGAGTTTCATGTCTCATGTTTTAAGACCTGGACCAATATTTAATTGAGTTTGGGTTTTATTTTTGAATACCCAGACCAATATCCAATTGGACTTGGGTCTAGTTCTTGAAGACCCAAATTCAGTTGGGCTCAAGGGTTTTTTGATCTACATTTTGCGTTGGGAATAGGACAAATAAAAGCATTTACATTGCTCACGGGTGTTTGTAAACGGGCTCTCTTACATGTCTGCTTAGAAAACCTTATTTTATTGCAATAATCATTAAATATATATTAACTACTTATAAGTTTGCTGCTAAAACTAGCTGGACCCCCACCCAGGCAATTAGATTCTACCCAACTTTATCAGGTTCTTCACATGGACTTAACTCAAACCTGATTAGGCCAATTTTTAACCAAGTTACCGTCCAAAATGTGAGACCAAACCCAGCCCAATTTTGTAATGGGTCCAAAAGATAGGACATGTATCAAGTTCGTTGATGCAAAAATCTGGTTCACTCTTGCTAAGCTCTGAGCATTGGTGTCGAGCCCTGTAAGCCTGCACAAGATGTAAACAAATGAGACCTTGGCTAGAACAGGAGACCCTCCGATGCCAAAGTCAGGCTAGAAATCTGAGTCTAAGTAGTATAGATGAGGGTTTGGGTGAGAGATTTTGCTTACCTGTTCCTATTGATATGTTTCTTATTTATACCTCCTAGTTGCAGTGATCATATCCGTTATTCTTTGCATGATTTATGTCATTAAGTGGGAGCGACGCATGCGTCGATGCTGGCAGTTACTCTGAGATCGTGCGCCAGATGTTGCTCTTTGTGTGTGTTAATGGAGTTAGACCTTGGGTGTGAATGTAGGACACATCTTCCTTCAAGCTGACCCTATAACCTGACTTTTCCTATGATGATCCGAGCCTGTAGGCGGGCCAAGCCTAGTCAGGGCCAATAACTGGAGCGAATAATGGCTTTTTCTGGATCTCAGCTGATGTCAAAGCTATGTGAAAAAACTTGGAAGCCAAACTTTGATTGTTCTGACCGGTGTGAACGCCGTGGGTGAAAAGGCAAGCTACCTTGGTGACAGGTGTATCCTCTCTACCATTCTTTATTGTATGGCCCACATGAACACCCGGATTAGACTATCTTTGATTACGTCCTAACCCTGATGACTGCATTTGAGGGACAAAGTGGGAGTCACATACGCAGCACCGTGTGTCGTACCCATTGCGTGCAACAGGTCTGGTGAGGTCACCAAGTACTGTAGATGTATATGTTATATCCACACCGTTCATTCATTTTATGAGATTATTTTACGGCATGAGCCTAAAAATGAGGCAGATGTAATACTCAATTAACAATTAAACACAACAAATAACAGAAGCTATTAAATGCCTATCCTTGAAAAACTTCTCAGGCACCGTTGAAGTTTTGGATCAAGCTTTAAATCTACCTCATGTTTGGGCTCATGCCTTCGTGTTTGGGCTCATGTCCTCAAAATGGGTCGGCAAAATGGAAGGACGGTGTAGATATAACACATTCATCATGGTGGGCCCCACAAAGTCTGCAAGCAATCCTCCTTAGAAATGAAGTAGCCACTCACCATGTATTTTCCACGAGTGCCAAGGTTGTCTCCTCCCAAGGATTTGATGTGATTCCATTAAAATAGAATACAGATGACTGTATCAGTATAGGATACATACGGACTGCCATGAATACCATATCCATTGGATCGGGGTCATGGACGTCAGCAGCCTCCAGCTGTAACTATGTGAGGCCAATCGTGATATTCATGTGAAATCCACTCCGTTCATCAGTTTCACCAGATAGTGTTAGTACATGAGTCCCGAAGTGAAGGAGATCCAAAGCTCAAGTGGGGACAGGCCTCACTAAACAGCGGAGATTTAAAGCATACCATTTAAACCTTTGGGGGACCGTATAAATTTTGCATCAGGCTAATATTTATGCTGTGAGTTCATCCCCATGGAAATAAACCTTATGAACGGTTTAGATGGCATATAAACATCGGGGTTGGCCCACAAAGATTTTGACGTTGGGTGTTTCTGTCCGTAATCTTCGTGTTGTGTACATTTAGGGAAGCACGAACATTAGCCTTCATTGAAGGCGTACGTGTACGTTGGGGGAAGCACGAGCAATAAAAAATTTAAAAAAAAAAAACAAAAAACAAAAAACAAAAAAATAGAATGCATGCATTAAGGTGGCCCCCATCAAGGGCTGCACCGTTTGGTGAGGCCCACGTCAACGGATTAGGTGCGATTTTATTATAGGCCCACCTTGATGCATGTATGCTATATTCATGCCCTAAAATGAAGCAAATCCAAATCTCAAGTGGGCCGTGTCATAGGAAAAATTGGTGATTGTTGATTAACAACTTATAATGAACTACTTAACTTTTCTATCAAGTTGATTTTTTGTTTATTTATTATTATTATTTTTAAGTTAGATTTTTGTGACCTTATTAATAAGTTGGATGGAAAATATACATCATAGAAACATTACTATGGTCCGTAGGAAGCTTTTACGGTGGAACATTACGTCACCACCTTTTTCTTTAGTATGGTCCACCCATCATAGAAACATTACGGTGGACAATAGAAGTTTTCAATGGTGGAAGTTTTCTTTAGTATGTGGGTCTCACATTTTGGACCGTAACTTGGTTAAAAATTAGCCTAATCAGGTTTGGGTTAAGTCCCAAAATGAACTCAGAAAATGGCGGAACAGGATGGATTTGTTACAAACATCGGCCTGGTTCCCAGCGCAGAAACTTCAAAAGGCTTTGGCATGAAATCCGCGTCCGCACGTTCCCAAGATCCAAACCGAACGCGGATTGCCATCTCAGTAATTCCTGCCAAGAGAAGCAGCGATGATTGAACATCCACCATCTAAACATTCATTGGGCCACAGAAATTTTAGATCATGCTAACCTTTTTCTGTTTTCAGTTCATCCCACCAGGTATAACGTTATGAACGGTATGGATGGCATAAAACCATCACAGTTTAACTCAGGGTAGTTTCGACGGTGGACGTTCAATCTTCACTGTTCCTGTCCTGCGGCCCACTTGAATTTTTGGATCTGCCTCATTGTTCGGTTCCTGTACTAAAATGACGTGAAAAAACGGATGGAGGGGGCAGATTTATTACAAACATCACGGTGGCCCCACCGAGAGCTTCAGTCGCAAGGAAGTTCCTTGGAAAGAAGCTGTCGTAGACAATCCAATATATAAAACACTTTTATTAGCAAAGGAGAGAATTAAAAAAAAAAAAAAAAAAAGAAAGCATGAAGGATCAAAGACTTGGGACAATTCGAGCCAAGATTCTCGCGAGCGTATCCGCAATCCTCTCAAGAATTCCGGTCATTTGGTTATAAGAATTCTACAATGTGGGCCTATTGTCCAATGCTTTGGATTTTTCTAAGAGTTGGATAATGTGATTGGGAATACCGGTGGACCCCACAAAGTTCTGATTAATCTAAAATTGTAAAAGGGGTGGTGCGTTTCAATATGTCACATGCACAGTATTTTAGTTGGATTGGGATTGACTCTATTCCCATCCCATGCTTCTCTAAAGCGTGTAAGGTGCAGAAGACTTCGACAATCACATATGGCTATGGCTTCCCCAATCAGGTATGACTTTTATTCAATTTATTTGATATCCATGCTTGATGCATAGCTTGATCAGTTTCAATTCTGCATATAGTTTACAGTTGGTACTAGGGCCAACTGTGCATCGAGTATGCCAAATCCTTTCAGTTTTAGAAATTTGTTCTGATCCATTGTCAAAGGGTCTATTTAAACTAAATCTGAACCGTCCGTTATTGGATCAAGAAGACCGGATTAGTGTTGCGAGATGTCTTAAATCTGAGTCCTTTCGCAACTGGGATGCGGAAAGAAGTTTCACGGATTTCGTGTCGCAAGTCCTTTCGCAACTGGGATGCGAAAGGAGTTTCGCGGATTGTGTGACACAAGTCCTTTTGTAACTGGGATACGAAAGGGAAGTTGCCAAAACTATAAATTGGGGTCCCTAGGGCTATTCTAATATTATTCCAAGACTTCCTAAAGGTATTTTAAAGGGTTCTACGGTTATCAAAGGGTGTAACAAGGGTGAGATTCGAGGTTGTTCAAATCGGGTAAGTCTTTTCTCTTTGTAATTGATGCTTTCATAGTGGTGATCTATCGCTTGGTGCGGTAGTTTTTTTCCCGCAAGGGTTTTCCATGTTAAATATGTGTTCTCTTTTCTTGTGTGTGTGCTTGGTGCCATTGGATTGCTATCCTAGATCTAGATCTGTATGATTCCGCAGGCTAAAAATCCCCAACAAGTGGCATCAAAGCTTGAGTTCGGTTGGGGCACAGATCTGAATCTGAGGGATTAGTAATAATGGCGACGCCAGGTATGAGATTGAGAAGTACTAAGGGAAAAATAATTTTGAGTTATGGAAGATTAAGATGATGAGTTCCTTAATCAAACAAGGCGAAGATGGTGCTCTTGAGGAGCGAAAATCTACTATGACTGATGATGAATGGAATACTCTTGATAAGAAGGCTTTATCATTGATCCGTTTATCTCTCACGGATGAGGTTCTCTACAACGTCATGAGGGAGAAAATTGCGGCTAAGTTATGGGGGAAGTTAGAGGATGTCTATGCGAAGAAATTCTCGAAAAATCGCCTACACTTGAAGCGGCAGTGGTATAACTTCAAGATGACAGAAGGTGGAGACCTGGAGGCTCACATCAGCAACTTTAATAAATTGGTTTGCAAATTGCTGGATATGGAGGAAGTGATGAAAGATGAAGAACAAGCATGTATTTGCTGAATTCTCTCCCGGCGTCCTATGAGGCATTCAAGGATACTATGTGCAGCATGAATAAAACCCTGAGTGTCGACACCGTTATCTCAGCCCTTCAAGGGAAGGCTATGAGACAGCTAAACAGCGACATGGGGACGTCTTCTGAGGCACTATTTACAGTGGGTAGGAATTCTGGACAAGGTACAGGTTCTTCTGGTTCTAGATCCAAATCCAGGGACAAGGGGAAAGGAAAGGTAAAGTGCTGGAACCGTGGGAAGGAAGGACATGTGAAGAGGGATTGTGAAAATCCTAAATCCAAGAGGGAAGATTCTGAGGCTTCATACAAGGAGGCTAACACTACCACGTCAGATGTATGTGATGGTGATGTTTTATCTGTGTCTTCGCTCAAGCGGCCATACGATGATCGTAAGGACGAGTGGATGCTGGACACAGGGGCATCTTTTCACATGACTCCTCATCGGAGTTGGTTCACCAGTTACAGGGAGTGCGATGGTGGACAGGTGTTTATGGGCAATGGCTTTGCCTGTAATGTTGTGGCTGTTGGTACGGTGCACATCAGGATGTTTGATGGGGTGGAGCGTACCTTGACAAATGTGAGGCACGTTCCTGATTTGAAGCTGAATTTGATTTCTCTTGGTATGCTCGAGGCAAAAGGATGTAAGTACACAAGCATTGATGGTGCTCTTAAGGTATCCAAGGGGGCACGGGTAGTCATGAAAGCGCAATGACTCGATCATGTTTACAGGTTGATCGGGAGCACTTCAAAAGGTGGAGCTACGGTGGATGTAGCGGATTCCACCTCTGCACGTGTGTGGCATGTTGGGCATGGCCACATGAGCGGGCAGGGTAGGAAGGCTGAGACGTGCGGACAAGGATACAGAGTAGGTGAAACAGCCACCTGTGAGAAGAACCACATGGCATGATCGCAGGACATCGGCGAGGTACATGGACGACTCCAATATTGCAGGGGATTCATCTTCTATTCAGATGACTCTAGGTGAGCCTGGTGCTGAGAAGTGGAAGGTGACTATGGGCGATATGATGGATTCGTTGTACCAGATCGACATATGGGAGAAGGTGGAGCTTCCAGTGGGCCGGTGAGCAGTTGAATGCAGGTGGACCTTCAGGAGGATACAGTATAAATACAGGGCGAGGTTGGTAGCGAGGGGTTATTCTCAGAGAGAAGGGATCGGCTTCTCAGAGATATTCGCGCCGACGGTATAGCAGGTATCTATCAAATCCGTGATTGGCGCTGGTTGGCCAATGTGATCTTGAGCTATGATGTGATGCAAAAATAAGAGAAGAGGTCAAGAAGCTACACGGTTGAAGATTGAAGACATGGTGGAGATTGTTGCGAGATGTCTTAAATCTGAGTCTTTTCGCAACTGGGATGCGGAAAGGAGTTTCGCGGATTTCGTGTCGCAAGTCCTTTCGCAACTGGGATGCGAAAGGAGTTTCGCGAATTTTGTGACACAAGTCCTTTCGTAACTGGGATACGAAAGAGAAGTTGCCAAAACTATAAATTGGGGTCCCTAGGGCTATTCTAATATTATTTCAAGACTTCCTAAAGGTATTTTAAAGGGTTTTAGGGTTATCAAAGGGTGTAGCAAGGGTGAGATTCGAGGTTGTTCGAATCGGGTAAGTCTTTTCTCTTTGTAATTAATGCTTTCATAGTGGTGATCTGTCGCTTTGTGCCGTGGTTTTTTCCTGCAAGGGTTTTCCACGTTAAATCTGTGTGTTCTCTTTTCTTGTGTGTGTGCTTGGTGCCATTGGATTGCTATCCTAGATCTAGATCTGTGTGATTCCGCAGGCCAAAAATCCCCAACAATTAGGACTATAAATTAAGTCATTCCTAAGTCCTGAGAAGCATTCAGATCACTTCGATGGTGGGCCTGATTGCAGATCATTGGACTTGACAATAAGGGTTTTCATATGCAAACCCTATTCAGATGTGGTTTCTGACTGATCTTCGATATGTCAAGATTGGTTTTAGAGCTAATGAACAATCATGATTGTCTGCCCCCTTTTGTCAACATAAAAAAAAAAAACCTTACTTGCGGCTGTCTGATTTGGCAAGCTTGGATGGCATTCAATTTCACACGTGAACTCGTCGTCCGACCGCCATCATGTTTGAAATTGGCAGTCATGCAGTCCTCTGTTTTTGTGGTCGACGAAAATTGGCAGCCATTGCAGACAACAAAATAAGGTTTATCCATCATTCCCGTTCGAAAATCCTTGCCTTCACTTGAAAAGATAGTGGTGGCCATTAATGGTGGCAGTGAGCGACATCCAATAGAGAAGATGGGTTTCAAACCCTCCCGTTGTTGCTATCATGGATTCTTACGCATGATGGCCACTTGCAAAGGAATCTTGGCTAGACTATCACATTTTGACGTATGATTACTAGTCCTTTCTCATACTATTTATTCATATGCCATTGTTTTTGGTGTGGTCAAGATAGTCACAATCACCATTGAGGGCAGCTTTTTATCACCATTACTAGCCGAAAATCATGGTGGTGGCTAGTTTTTGAAGGGACGGTAGGGGATGAGGCTAAGGCTGCTTTAGGGTCAGAGATTTCCCCTTCTCTCTCTCTCAATTGTTGGTTATACTCGAAAACGATCCCTTAAGGTCTTTTTTATAATTCTAATATAATTTAACGATTGATGCCAACTACTTTCTGGGTTAAATCAAACTGTTTGATTGATAATCCGTTGATGGCATGATTATATTCGCAATCTTAAAGTTCAAACCTATGGAATTGAATTCAGTTGTGTTAGCCACCACAGTGACCTCAATCAATAAAGATTTTACAGATTTTGACTCTTAATATTAGGATACGGTGGTAGAATTACATATGATTGCGTTTGCGTTTAATGCAGAGGATGACGAAAATGCAGACAATTACTGTCTGGCATAGACGTAAATGGTGAGGATAAACGTCGCCAGTGTTGTAAGGCTAAGACACTCATCTCAATAGAGTACCCTATCAATATAGGCTGTCTATGACAGGATAAGCCATCCACATGATCTATCATGACATATCTGACATAAGAGGCATCATCAAAATCCTTTATTTCAAATATTTGAGATAGGAATATCGTGGTATAGCTCAAAATTCGTGTGTCACTACTAGCCAACAAAATGTCATCAACATATAAAACTAATATGAGGAACTTGCTCCCACTGATTTTAATGTAGATACACTCATCTGCATTGTTTTCTATAAAACCATATAAGTAAATCACTTCACGAAACTTCAAGTATAATTATCGCGATGCCTGTTTCAACCCGTACATGGATTTCTTTAGTTTACAAACCATATGTTCTTAGCAATCAACTACAAAACCTTCATGTTGCAACATATATATGTTCTCATCTAGAACTCTATTAAGAAACACAGTCTTTACATTCATTTGATGTAGTTCTAAATTCGTATGAGCCATAAGAGTCAGTATAATTCTAAATGAGTCCCTTTTAGATACTAGTGATCAGAAAGTCTCTTTAAATTCAATGCATTCACGTTGGTTAAAACCCTTAGCAACAAGTCTGGCTTTATATCTTTCAATATTACCCTTGGAGTCCCGTTTGGTTTTAAAAACTGTTGAGAGTCAAATATTACATATTGGACCCCATCTATTACTTGATTTTATAAACATGATAATGCTTAATGTTCTATTTTAATCATGTTTGTGTTGCAAGGTGAATTCAAGAGCTTAGATTGAACAGGATGTTAAAAGCATGAATTTAACACTCAAGAATCACTAAAGCCAAGAGTGGATCTGATGAAATCAAGAATGAAGAATGCACGTACTAAAGATAGAAAACCAAGTCCAGAATGAAGAAAATTGGAGTTTTGAAGTGAAATTCGGTGATCCTCGACTAGTCCTGGTTTCTGCTTGACCAGCCATGGAACGACTAAAAAATCAACCAAAGGCTATGGACTTTAGATGTTTTTAGCTATGGATATAAACCGTAGCTAATATGCTACAGCTTTAATCTGTAGCTAAATCCTATTTAATTTGTAGTTAAAACTTATATCCCCACTAGAATTTTATTAGAGATTGATGGTGCTTAAGGGGCTCCATGGAGCCCATTGGAATATATACGTTTTATCTAAGCAGCCCATATATTCTTATATATAGTTTTAGTTGATGAGTCCAAAAATTAGGTAGATTGAAGGTCCAAGTGGACTACACCATAAGAAATAGTAAAAAATAAATTTCTATCATTAATATTTTATAGGATTTGCTTACGACTTTGATATGACTCCTTTTTTTGATCAACCCTTGAAATGATCCGTTAAAATGAATGGACGGAGTGGATCAGTAACATACATCACGGTGGGCCCCACAAATCTAAGCACTTTCCGTCCATCACCAGCCCACAAAACCAAATCCCTTCTAATCATCCCGCGCCTGCACCTCCAAATAAAAATCCCCTTTTCTCTCTCGCGCCTGCGCCCATCTCCCAAAACCCAAACCCTCTCTCTCTCTCTCTTCTCTCTCTCTCTCTCTCTCTCTCTCTCTCTCTCACTCAGCCTCTCCCTTTCCCTCGCCCTCTCTCGATCTCCTGCGCTCCCTCACCCTCTCTCTGTCTCTTGGCCCCATTCCCCTTTCTCTATTTCCCAACCTCTCTCTCTCTCTCTCTCTCTCTCTCTCTCTCTCTCTCTCGCTAGGGTTTTCAAAACCCCCTTTCGCCCAAACCCACCATTGATCCATGAGAGAGACTTGGAGAGCACTCGAAAGAAGGAGAAGAAGAAGAAGAAGAAAAAGGAGAAGAAGGAGAGGAAATCTAGACATCGGTTAGTCTCTCTCTCTCTCTCTCTCTCTCTCTCTCTCTCTCCATTTCTGAAATCTGTGGAGTGGGTTTTGAATATTGAAAGGAGTGCCCACTGTGTTGTGTGAGGGTCATCCAAGCTGTCCATTAGATTCGCACCCCATGTTAGGCATACATCTCAAAATCTAGCCTAATGCAGGCTCAAGATCTAGGCTAATGCACCCCAGTTACCTGTTTCAGAAACAGGTAACTGCCGGACCCATAAAGGCTAGCTGACGGTCTCTAAATGCGGTGGGGGTGAAGTCTAATTGTTGCTTGACCGACTTACAAGCCTCATGTTCTCTTTAACGTTCTTAAGAAAATCGAAAGTTGTTGTCTTTGTAGCCTTTTTCTTGTTTTTTGAATGATTTCCATTAAGGGATTAAAGATTTGGATCGTGGCACATGTGTGAGAGATGTGCAATCAAAGCAGCTGTTCATTTTTTCGAATATGAGTGTGGCCCACCTGATGAGTGGATTGACTTGCTTTGTAGAAAGGCATATTCATGGTTGGATCTACTCGGTGATAGGTGCAGATCCCACATGACTGGTGTGTTAGCATATGTCCTCTTATTCATCTCTTCAATCTCTGTGTTTGAATTCCTGTAGGATTTTCAGGTTGTGAAACATCCATTAATCTTCATCATCATCAAAGCCTTGCACCAACTAATTGGGAAATATCCATTGCTTTTGAACAAAAATAAAAATAAAAATCAACTGTTGTATTTTTATGCAAAATACCGTGAAATGTTGGATGCATTGGATTCTAGTTACACGATGGCATGGTATTTCTACGGCATTCTCGTAATAATTCTTAATTGATCAGTGAGCAGTTTTTCTCGTTTTGATGGGCATTTTCGCCGAATCCTCTAATGCCAATTATGGTTTCCCTAATAAAGAAAATCTAGTTTCTTTCTGAGCCTCATATGATAACCTATTTTACATTTCATGTTGAGTGCACAAAACAAGTTCAAGAATGTAGAACCTGGGCCCTCTTGGGGGGGGGGGGGGGGGGGGGGGGGGGGGGGGGGGGGGATTGGTCGGAACTCCTCTGGCTCCCTTCTTTTCACTTTCTCCTTTGGCTACGGGATTGCTTCAAACAAGAGAGCGGAGCTTCGGGCCCTGCACGACGCAATGAGTTTATGTGTGAGCCGGGGGTATAATCAAGTTATGTTGGAATCTGATTCCAAATGTGTGGTGGATGCTTTTATTGGGAAATCCTCGCTTGCGTGGAAATGGAGATACTGGTGGACTGAGATTAACAACTTGAAGAAGAAGGGTAATTTCTTTATCACCCTCATTCCTCAGGAAGGTAACGAAACTGCGGATGGTTTGGCTAAGATAGCGGCAAGGCAGCAACAACAATCTACTTTTCTTTCAGTCTCTGACCTTCCAATTGGGGTTAGGGGCTCTTATAGGTTAGACAAGATGGGGATGGGCTCAATTAGAGAGTCCTAGTGGTATGTTTTTCAGGGTTTTTCTGGCTCTCCTGGCTATTTTTTTTGTCCCAGGACGGCCCTTTTGCTGTACATCTTTTACTGAATATATATATATATATATATACACCCTGTTTTCTGGAAAAAAAAAAAAGTTCAAGAATGTAGAACCTTTTTGTCTCATGCAACTCGCTCATATGAATCTGGTTTTTGTCTGAGATGTGCATGCAAAAACCAGATTATCTAGCACATGAAATGTGAAATAGGATTCCAGCACATGCAAAAAATTTTGGATGTGCTCATATGATCTTGTAATTACAAAAAGGAATCCAATTTTTTTTGCATGTGCACATATGAAACTGGTTTCTGTCTAGTAATTTCTAGCACAAAACAAGTTTTTATCGCTCATGTGCTAGAAAATCTGGTTTCTCTCCGAGCCTCATATGATAACCTATTTCACATTTCATGTTGAGTAAACAGAACAAGTTCAAGAATGTAGAACCTTTTCATAACCTTTTTGTCTGAAATTTTTTGGATTTCTTTTTATCTCAAAGGATATGAATCTGAAAATGATGTGATCTGTCACCGCACTGCAAGCTCTGTGAGTATCTGTCTGTTCCATGCGAAAAATTGGATTCTCTTCTGTTTTTTATTTTGAATATGCCTTTACTAGTTTCCCCTCTTTGAGTCCTACCTTACAGTGGTACCAGTACCACTGGAGCGCACCTCATATCTCTATGTTTTGCGAGTCCATATTTACCGGCACAGTGATTGATGTGCTGAGCCTACCATGTCACTTGGGTTATAGTAAAAAATCATGCTCTTTGAGACCCAAAAAGGAATTGGGTACAATCAAATCAGCATGGGTCAGTGTAGATGTCTCTGTTTTGATTTTTCCCCCAAAATCTAGCTGTTATATTGGAAGTTGTGTTCAGGTGCATGCTAGACTGGAAGCTCTTGTAGTGGGGAAGTTATCACTAAACTTGATAGGTTTTAGCAGCGAGGCCATTTCTATTTTTGGAAATCAGATCAGCCTTGCAATCCAGAGCCTTCTGCCGTTCACACAATCTATACTTCTCACGGTGGAATATCTCAACACTGCAGCACTTGGGCCTAAAAAAGATTACAAATCAAATAGGTAAATAGAATTCATCCTAGTGACATTGGAAGTAATAACTCTTTCCCATGTTTGACATTTATTTTAAAATGCTGATTGTGTTATTGAGTATGTATGGCTGATTTCTATGATGTGTCCACATAAAATTTTCATTTAATTTTTGAGGAAAGGTGAAGGCCTCTTGAGAGAGGCAACATTTGAGTCCTACTCATCAATGCAATTTATGTGTAGATCACTGGATTTGTTAATCTGAACCGTTGTGCACCTGAAAACCTGTGAACTTGAAGCAGTTGTTAACTGCTATTTACCAACCCGTTTCAGCAATACCTGCCTTTACTGAATGAATTCTTAGTTCCCAGCATCTGCACTTGCAAAGTGTTTGATGCAGGACGTCAATTTAAATATGATATGCAAGATTTCAGGCTTAGATCACACCAATTTAGAAACAATCACACAAATTTCACATCCCACATGAAAATCCAAACATTCAATTAAAGGGGAATCTATGCAGATCCAGGCCTACACACGTTAGGGTTGGATCAATGAAAATTATGAACCAAACAATACTCAAAGGGAAATAGAAATCAACCACACATGCATAAGAATCAGTCCCTAATCAAAGGGATTCCCCAATCTCAATTCAAGGAACCCTGTGATGAGAAAAGGGGCAAATCAATTAGGGATAATGTAATCTAGGGTGAGGATTTATAAAATCATGTATAAAAGAGAGGAAAATAGGAAGAAACCTGAACCCGAGACAGTCCCTGCATGTGGACAACGAGTCAGGTGCGGGCGCATGTGCGCATGAGGCTGGCCGCACATGTGGTGGGGGACGAAATCTAGAAACGGATTTTTAGGCCTTGGTCGGCCAGGCTTAGGCTGCAAAACCCCCAAATTTGACGTCGATTCGAGCTCTGGTCTGAGCGTGGTGCTCCGCCGAAGTTTCAGCTTGCTTGCGGGCTGAAATATGGAGACCTGCTGTAATGAAGAAATTTGATGCAACAAAAGGAACGAATTCGAAGTATGGATGGTGGAGGAAGATGATAAAAAAGATGATGGAGGATGGGGTTGAATCGGGATCGATGTGGCTTCGCACCACGGTAGTTAACCCTTCGAAAAGGGAGGGCTTTGTACCCACTTTTGAATTCTTCCACAACTCACGAAGAGAGTAGAAAAATAAATTAGGAATTTTTATTAACTTTAATGAGTGAAGAACTACAAGGGGTGCCTATTTATAGGGAAAACCCTATACCCTAAAAACTCGCACCATGTGCACAACCTATTACTTGGCGATAAAGTAAACTAAAATAAAAACCAAACAGAGAAATCTAAAGCGTTCACGATGTTCTAAACAATAACAATAAGCAAACCCTAAAATATAAACTCAATCTGACAAGTGAGCCACAATCATGAGATCGCATGATGGGTTTTTCTTGGCTATCGGGCCCACTTTTCTGAACAAAAACTTATCTTCTTGCTAGGAGGCCCTCCCTGGACGTCGTCATCGAGCCAGATCGATGGTGGAGTCCTCCTTCTGCATACGTATGTGCGTAGGGGTGGTGATGTGAGGCGTGCGTGTGCACGATGTCCTCATTAACTCTCCTCGGTTGCGAAGATTTCGCCACTGGTGAAATAAAACTCTTGAACCGCTCTACGATGTCGAGATCAAATCTTTGAAGCTCCTCCTCAGTGAGCCACGTGCTGTCTAAAGCTGGGCGTGACTTCCATTTAAATAGGTATTTCTGAAACCCGCCTTTCGACGTGGAAATTATCTCATGGTCCAGGATATCCTCTATTTCCTCTCTGGGTGTGTGAAGGCTAGATATGGGAGGCAGAGGCTGGGATGAAAGGTCAGGAAGAGGCCATGGATCAAAGGGTAGGTCCGGGGCATCAGGATGGATGCGCGAAGGGTCGGACAAAGTATCAGTGGGTCCCTGAAAAGCAACTAGATCCTCCACATTGAATGTGGAACTAATTCCCATGGAAGGTGGAAGATCTACCTCATACACATTGAGACCATTTCGCTTTATAATTTCGAAGGGCCTAGCGCTACGTGCGTGTAACTTACGAATGGCCCCTGGAGGGTACCGCTCGGGCCTGATGTGGACCATCACAAAGTCCCTAATATTGAACTCTTTGAAACGTCTATGTAGGTCTACAGAAAATTTGTAATGTTCATTACTAGTAGTGGTCTTTCGCCTAATTTCTTGATGCAATGAATGTATGTGATGAGCAAAAGACTCTGCAGACTTTGGTGGCCTATGAGATAATGACATGGGGATAAGATTAATAGGCTTCCTAGGCTTATAACTAGTAACGACTTCAAAAGGACTTAGACCTGTGGACCTATTGACAGAACTATTGTATGCAAACTTGGCTATGGGTAGTACGACGTCCCATGTCCTGGTATACTCCCCCACTAAACATCGAAGTAAACTCCCTAGGCTCCTATTAACCACCTCAGTCTGGCCATCGATCTGAGAGTGGTAGGCAGAAGAAAATTGGAGCCTAGTATTCGTCATGTGTCATAGTGTCTTCCAAAAGTAACTCATGAATCTCACGTCACAGTCAGACACTATGGTTTTTGGTAACCCATGCAGTTTGACGACCTCACTAAAGAACAACTTGGCAACATGAGAGGCGTCGGAGGTCTTAGAACAAGGAATGAGTGGGCCATTTTAGAGAAATGGTCCATGAGAATAAATATGGAGTCATGCTTTCGAATAGTCTTGGGAAGTCCAAGCACGAAGTCCATACTAATGTCCTGTCAAGGGATGAATGGGACTGACAAAGGTGTATATAATCCTGTATTCTGTTTTCTCTGCTTTGTCAGTTGACAAGTACAATATTGCCCTATAATTTTGGCCACGTCCCGCTTAAGGCTTGGCCAATGAAATCTATCATCTACTAGGGCAATGGTCTTGTCACGACCGAAATGACCTGCGCCCCCCTGAATGTAACTCCTAGACAAGAAAATCTCGAAGGGAGGTGCGTGGTATGCATAAGCGGTCACTCTTAAACAAATATCCGTTCAAAATTAAATACTCACTGTTAGCTCCTGACGGACTCTCTAATAAAGACGTATACATAACCCCAAAATCTGAAAACTTAGAATACTCTTCTTTCATGTGCTCAAGGCCCGTAACTTCAACCCCCATGTAGTTGAGTGATGCGACTCGACGACTCAACGCGTCGGCAGACTTATTCTCTACACCGGCCTTGCGCTTAAGCACAAAAGTATACTCTTAAAGGAATTGAACCCACTTAGCGTGCCTGGGGCTTAATTTCTTCTGAGAGTTCAAGTATCTTAAGGCCTCGTGATCTGAGAACAAGACGAATTCTTGCGGTAACAGGTAATGTCGCTAATGGCGTAGTGATTGCACTACCGCGTAGAATTCCTTATCATAGGTAGAATATCTTTACTTCGCCTCGTTCAGTTTCTTAGTAAAAAAGGCGACAGGGTGTCCTTCCTGGCTAAGTACTCCTCCTATGCCGACTCCTGACGCATCACATGCGAATTCAAAAGCTTTCGAAAAATCTGGAAGTCGCGTGACTAGAGATTCAGTCATCTTGACCTTTATCTCCTTGAAGGCCTTCGAGGTGGCCTTTGTCCATTGAAACTCTCCTTTTTTTATGCAGTCCGTGATGGGAGCCACAATGGAACTGAAGCCTCAAATGAACCGCCTATAAAAAGTGGCTAAGACATGAAAGCTACGCACCTCATGAATATTGCGGGGTTCAGGCCAATTAACGATGGCCTTGACCTTCTCGGGATTTGCCGATACGCCCTCAGTTGACACAATAAAATCTAAGAAGATCATACTACTAGACAAGAACACGCACTTCTTTAGGTTGGCGTAAAACTTCTCGGCCCTAAGGATCCCACAAACCTGCCTCAAATGGTTGAGGTGTTGCTCCTCAGTCATGGTATAATCAAGATATCATCAAAGTATACAACCAGGAACTTCCCCATGAAGGGTCTCAACACTTGGGTCATCACACGCATGAAAATGCTTGGGGCATTAGTTAACCCAAAAGGCATAACTAGCCACTCATATAACCTATCCTTCGTCTTGAAGGCCGTTTTTCACTCATCCCCAGGGCGTATACGGATTTGGTGATACCCACTTTTGAGTTCAATTTTTGAGAATATAGTAGCATTGACCATCAGATCTAGCATGTCATCAAGACGCGGTATGGGAAACCGATACTTGACTGTGATTTTATTGATGGCCCTACTATCAACACACATCCTCCATGTGCCATCCTTCTTAGGTGTAAGAAGGGCGGGCACGGCACATGGACTCATGCTCTCTCGAATAAAACCCTTCTCTAGGAGTTCATCAATCTACTTCTTCAACTCAGCGTGCTCCTTCGGGTTCATTCTGTAATGCGGGAGGTTTGGCAGAGTTGCCCCAGGGATTAAATCAATGACATGCTATATATCCCTCATAGGGGGAAGCTCATTCGGTAAATCATCAGGAAAGAAATCATGAAACTCATGTACTACCTGAATGGCCTCAGTGGGTAACTCTACGCTAGTGTCTGGTACACTCTCCCTAGCCACAATGACGTATATCATCGAGTAGGCCTTCTTCTCTCACTTAAAGTCTTTGGCATTCAAAATATGGAGCGGTTTGGATTTGGACTTAAACTCCTTCAATTCTTTTGGGCCGCTCACACCACTCTGTGTGGTGAACTCTTTTCCAGTTGTATTCTTGGGTGGCAGAGGATTTATCTTGACCTTTTTGCCCTCAAACAAGAATGTACACACATTTGAACGACCAAATATGGTAACAACCCTGTCATAAAGCCACGGCCTACCCAGAATGATATGACCCACATCCATAGGAACAACATCACACCAAATTGTGTCTTTATAAGATCCGAACTGAATAGGAACAAGACAACGGTGTGAGACTGGAATGGATGTTTCATCAATCTAGGAGACTCTATAGGGCTGATGATGGGCTTCTAGCGTCAAGCTCAAACGACTCACAGTGCTATTCGATGCCACGTTGGCACAACTACCACTATCCACGATCATCTTACAACTCTTTTCCCCACATTTTGCATAAGTGTAGAAGATCATGTTGCGGCACCAGTCATCAGTGTTCTTGGCTTGAGCCAGGGCGCAACGCACAATTATGAGGATCACAGACTCTTGTGCTCCTTCTTCCTCATCACTAGGGGTTCCGATTGGCTCATATTCCTCCTCACTATCACTCTTTGGGGGCACTACTTTTACTTGCCCATCAATAAGGAGTACTTTGGTGCCCTCTCTAGTGCCGCACTAGTGAGCAAAATGACCAAACCCCTGACACCTAAAATACCTAGTGGCCCCACTTCCACTTGAACTAGACCCGACAATCTCTTTATCCTTATCATCCTTAGGTCTGGGCTGAACATTAGGGGAAGGTTTATTTTGGAATCCCGTGTTAGGTCTAGCCCCAGAGGGGTTGGCCTTAGCACTGGATTCGCGAAAGTCAAACCGCCTTCCCACAAATGCTTTAAGGTATTGCTCGACATCTAACACTACTTGGTACAACTGTTCGATAGTGTCTATGTCTTTGGAGAACAATTCTCTCCTAATGTCAGGATAGAGACCCGTTTTAAAACAAGCAAGGGCGAGTACGGGGTCTTCATCAACCTCACAGCGGGTTAAGTACTCTTCGAATTTCTCAATACAGTCAGCAACACTCATGGAACCCTGTCGAAGAGACTGTCACTCCTCTATCAACTGGAGAAAGGGAGGTACTTCTCTTTCAGCGTTTCTTTCATTTCTCCCCAATGGACTATTGGGAGTTCCCTCGCTCTTTCTTTTTTTCGCTCAACCGTCGCCCAAAACCTCTTTGCTAGACGACAAACTTCATCTTGGCGAATCGGACTCATCGAGCATTCGACATATCATACCACTCAAAATAGTGGTCCATATCCGCCAACCAATCTAAAAAAGTTTAGGGTCTAAGTGGCCATCAAAAGTAGGGGCATCTACTCTAACTCTCTTGAGGAGTTGTGCATCTGGGTCATATTGGTCACGATGTCCCTCACGGGGTGGGTACATAGGTGCGCGCCTATGACCAACTCCTTGGCCGCCTCCATTCCTTGGTCTAATCTCCTGACCACCTTCCTGAGAATGGGCATCTTCCCCAATGGTGGGGTTTGCCCTGGGAGAGGCCTCTATTTGAGTAACGCGATCATCAAATTGGTTAAAGAGTTGATCAATGCGTTGTTCCAACCGCTTAGACATAAACTCAACCTGCTGGGTTAACTTGGCCATTGATTCATGTAGTTGCTCCATGTTTAGAGTAGGGTGCAAACCAAAATCGCAACCCGTACGTGTGAGCATACACAAGCTAACTCAACCTAAGGACCTGCTACGGCAACTATATGCATCTAAAAAAAACTAAATGACCCTACGAGACTCTATATGAAGGAGACTACACACCGTTACTAAAATTCAGCTACATATATCAGGGACTACGGCTTTCTAACAACTATATACGATGGATTGGATGCATGAAGGACTCAAATAAACTAAACCCTAAATATGTGGTGAATTTCCCTACAAGAACCCTAGGCTTTGATACCAAATCTGATGCAGGACGTGAATTTAAATATGATATGCAAGATTTCAGGCTTAGATCACACTAATTCAGAAACAATCACACAAATTCCACATCCCACATGAAAATCCAAACATTCAATTAAAGGAGAATTTATGCTGATCCAGGCCTACACACGTTAGGGCTGATCAATGAAAATTATGAACTAAACAATACTCAAAGGGAAATAGAAATCAACCACACATGCATAAGAATCAGTCCCTAATCCAAGGGATTTCCCAATCTCAATTCAAGAAACCCTAGGATGAGAAAATGGGCAAATTAATTAGGGATAATGTAATCTAGGGTGAGGATTTATGAAATCATGTATAAAAGAGAGGAAAATAGGAAGAAACCTGAACCCGAGACAGTCCCTGCGTGTGGACAGCGAGCCAGGTGCGGGCGCACGTGCGCCTGAGGCTGGCCGCACATGTGGTGGGGGACGGAATCCAGAAATAAATTCCAAGGCCTTGGTCTGCCAGGCTTGGGCTGCAAAACCCCCAATCCGAGCTCTGGTCTGAGCGTGGTGCTCCGCCGAAGTTTCAGCTTGCCTGCGGGCCGAAATCTAGAGACCTGCTGTAATGAAGAAATTTGATGCAACAAAAGGGAAGAATTCAAAGTAATGATGGTGGGGGAAGATGGAAAAAAAGATGATGGAGGATGGGGTTGAATCGGGATCGATGTGGCTTCGCACCACGGTAGTTAATTCTTCGAAAAGGGAAGGCTTCGTACCCACTTTTGAATTCTTCCACAACTCACGAAGAGAGCAGAAAAATAAAGCAAAATTTTTTATTAACTTCAATGAGTAAAAGAACTACAAGGGGTGCCTATTTATAGGGAAAACCCTATACCCCAAAAACTCGCACCATGTGCACAACCTATTACTTGGCGATGAAGTAAACTAAAATAAAAATCAAACAGAGAAATCTAAAGCGTTCACGATATTCTAAACAATAACAATAAACAAACCTTAAAATATGAACTCAATCTGACGAGTGGGCTACGATAATGAGATCGCATGATGGGCTTTTCTTGGCTATCGGGCTCACTTTTCTGAACCAAAACTTGTCTTCTAGCTAGGAGGCCCTCCCTGGACGTCGTCATCGAGGCAGATCGATGGTGGAGTCCTCCTTCTGCGTACGTACGTGCATAGGGGTGGTGGTGTGCGGGCGTGCGTGTGCACGATGTCCTCATCAATATTGGTGTTCATCATAGTACCACTATCATTTGTGGATTGGGGCTGGCTTTACAAATATCACAAAGGCTTGATAGCTCTTTGGTTTTCCTTCTCCATTTTTGTATTGATTGTGTGATATCATTCATATTCCCTTATTTTTGAACTTGCATTGAGATGCTCTTGAACTCTGTTCTGGTTTCTCAGTCTTTGTTTTGAAAATCATGAAATTACAATGTGGATTGAGAACTTGCATTGAGAATTTGTGGATTGCTTTGGGTAAGTGCTCATTTTGTCATATTTATCCCCTTTGATATCTATCTTAGTACTGGGGATATGATTTGATTCAATCATGAACAGCTGACATGGATCACAAATTCTAATTTCTACTTTATTTCCTTTTTTCCTTTTAGGTTGCTTAAGTTACGAAATCTGGAGATAATATGAGGTGACGTAAATGATGAACGGGTTGGATGGCCTTCATACATACATGGCCCCAACTCTATTTTGAGCGTGAGTGGGAAAAGATTGTTGATCAGATAATTTTTTAATTAAATTTTGGTGGTACCTTTGATCGATGATTGAGACCAATGATTCCAGTTTTATATAGACTCCTAAGAGAATATTTGTTGTTTATATTGTAGGCAATGAATCGAGAATACATTGTAAGTGAGTTCAGAACCGTGGTAGACACTTTGAAACAATTGGTACCTGAAATGCAGATTGCAACAGATATAATTTGAGGATTCCTTGGTATGTTACCACATAGATGTAGTATAAATTTTCCATTCATTAATTATACCACATAGATATAATTTGTGGATTCCCTGGTAGTATAAATTTTCTCCCATCAATTTAGGAATAGCTTTTAAATGGTATATTAGCAAAAGTTTTATAATCCACTTCCCACCAAACATCAAGTTTTTTATTTTATTTTTTATGATGACAGGGTGTCCCCACTCCCTTTTGAGGCGAGACTAATCCCTGCAGATAATCACCCGCAAACCATGTGCACTGGGTAAAACATGATTAGCACCCTTTTCATGCATGAGGAATAATAAGATCCTTGACCCAAGGAATATGCAAACATACTAAGGTTTTCAATTTGTACCAGTGGGACCCATGGTTCAATTATTTGGACAATTGCTCTGCTCAACCCCACCATGAAGGCCCGAATTGTAAGATCTTAGCCGCCAGTTTTTGCATTTTCTGAGCCGAATGTGGACCGTTGTTGTATCTCTTCTTAGCCATCCATTTTAGGCCAGAAATTGAAAGTTTAGGATTGTCTTGTCGAGGAATTTTGGGATATTTTCTTTCCATTGGGGCCCAACACATATGGTCTGGATCAATAATCCATGTCACTTGTACATGCTGAAAACGTGAGTTTATTGTAAATTCTGTAATTTGAGACTGACAACTCAAGGATAATGTGCATTTCCTCAAAACCATAAGGTCGTTTCAGTAGAGTGCTCAGAAAGAATATAATGTGATATGATGAATTTCTTATTCTCAAAGTGTTAACAAGGTTTTAAATATTGTCCGGTTCAAGGTATTATGTGTATACATATATTTATTATATTTTGTCTTATTATTATTATTATTATTACATGCACACACATACACATATATATAATTCATGTTGTGGGTCCCGCTCTATAGGTTATTAGGACTATCATCTCCTGGTTTTATGTTATTAAATGTTCAATTACTAGCATTGTTATTATCTTTATTATTTTTCTAAGTTATTTATCGTGGTCTGCATCTTTACCAACGCCTTTTATTTACTGTAGGGTTTGATAAGAGAGATTAGATCATTTTAAATTTGTAAGTGGGCCACACATAGGTTATTTTCACGATCTATGAAGATTTGGTGGATACTATGTGTGTTCCCACATACGTTCATGCTAAGTTGGTTTTAACGGTAACACCCAAGCATTGCAAAATACGGGGTGTTACATTCTACCCCCCTTACAGAAAATCTCGACCTCGAGATTTGGTAACACGTAGTTCGATTATTAGCATTATGAGTGATTTAGTCATCCTAAACATGTACCCTATTTCGCATATGTATAAGTGTGAAATCATGTTAGATATATTCTCAACAAGCCACGTCAAAAGTTTTCACGACCCTTATGCCTATAATCTAGTAGATCAACTGGTGTGTTTAGGTTCTACTAAAGGTCGTAAATCATTTATGTATTAACTAGAGCTAGGGAACTATTCTAATGCTTGTCAACAACGAGATTCCTAATAGCCCTTACTAAGATTATAAGTACATTTTGGTGGCCAATATCCATATCTTATCTTTCCTTTTATTCCCGTTTACCTCAATCGATGATTCCCTACTACCTAAAGTACAACACGATTTCCTAGTGTTCGAGTTGTCACGGATAAATGGTCGTAGTGGGTTTGAGCCCGATACATCGATCATCTGCCTGCAGAGCAGAGGATTTCGGTATCAGCTCACCATCCTATTAAATCTCGATCCTTTGCTTGATCAGGGCATTGAAATCATTGAGATTTGCTAGGACTTTAGAATTTGAGACAAACCGCGTAAGGGCTAAGACATGGTTCCATCAATCCGTGATCCCTACTATTTTAGACTCCTGGGGAATATTAGGAAATCCTCAAAATTTTTAATGAGAGTGCCCGAAATTTACGTGAATGGGTGTGAACGACCATCACGCTTCCAATGCACACGCTGGTCACCTAATGCACTATTTAAAAATTCCAGGACCAAGACCCTCTACGTGAAATCTGAGTTTAAAATTTTGTTAAATTTATCTATGACCTTAAATCTGGCCTTGATATGTTCAGCCTATGGTTGGAGACTTACTCAAAATTCTATAACTTTACCCTTAGTCACTTCTAAGTCCTGAAAATTTTGAAAGATATCACCTCTAGCTGAAGAGATGCATTAGGGAAATCAATTTACGACTCTTAACGTAATTTTTAAAAAAAAAAAGTTTGGGGAGTGTTAAATTTGGCCTAACACGCAACGTGGAGGGTAAGATAGTTATACCCTGTCTAAGTTCATTACACTCACTAAGGGTTGTGATCATGTTATCTCTAACTAAAAGAAATTACAGAAAAAGTCTGAACTCCATATTTATGAAAATGTTCTTTGGGAGTTAAGTTTAAGGAAATGTTCTGGTTTGACCTTAAACACACTACAGTGGGTATTTGTCCTCCCATTGTGCATGAGCTAAATTCCTAAGTTCAAACAACAATTCTGGTAGTTTTCAAGGGAACTATAGTTTAATCTAACATACTGTATGGTGGCAAAGAATCTCCTATAATATCTAAATCACTTCAATGTTTCTTTCTAAAGAGATGGTTTAGGGAATTCAAAAACTATCCGAGTGGTTTAAAAGGAATCGAAAAATTTTCGTTTCTTGTTTCACACAACGGTTCTACAATTTATAGGGGAACCAAAGCTTTTGTTCCTACGTTCAAACGTCTATCCCTAAATGTTTCAAAGGGGACCTGAAAACATCTCTAAGTTCTACGGTTATCCAAACAATTCTCTAAGGAGCCTAAAATGTTAAGTATCTATATTTTCAACTTCCCTAAATTCCAGAAGAAATGTGCCTAAGTTCAAATGGCTATTCTTATCATTTCTAGGGAATTTCTACGTAAGTTTAAGGTTCAGGGGTCTAACTTAAAACTCTTAAGGGAGTCTAAAGTTTGAAATTTCTATGTTCTCAATTGCTCCTAGCTACAAGGGGATTTCATGTAAGTTCAAATAGTTGTTCTAATAATTTCTAAGGAAACCTAAGTTCGGGTTTCTACATTCACATTCATTCTCGTAAGTGTAAGGGAGATTTACCTAAGTTCAAATCTCTAATTTCAAATGTCCTAACTGAGACATTTAAGGCTTGTATAAGATCATTTTCCAAGGCCAAGTTTGTCCAAACTATGCTCTGATACCAACTGTAACGCCCCGACTTTTCAGGACCCGAGTACACGATCCATTTCCCAAAAACCAGAGTGTTAACCTTAAAAGGATGGTCAAATATATTTTTTCTTCTTTTATCAGAGTAAACAGATGAGCGTAGAGTGGACAAGTAGCATAAAGGAAAATTTTCATTTATATTGAGAATATATAAGAGGTTGCCCATGATGACTTATACAAACCAATGTCTCGATATAACAAATACAAGAATCCACATGATTTAGTACATGAAAAGTAACATAGGAATGTAAACATAAGTAGCAAGACCGCGCAGCTCCTCGAGGTAGATATAGCCATGCAACCCTCGCACTTGAACCCGGCTCCTCATCAGCATGAACGTGAAAATCACTTAAGCCACCTGTACTACCTGTACGGTTATATATTTGATGGATGAGTGGCCAACTTAGTGTGAACTCCTCTCAAGATTACACACCGCCGCATTAGGTAAGCATAGTTATAAAACAAAGCATACAAAATAATTCATGAAGAAGTCTTATTAGATGCATGGATGCGTGAATGCAATCATCGCCCCGAGGATGCTCATCCATGCGGACAGTAGGCCGTCATCCATGCAATCATCGAACCTGGGAAACATCATCCAGTTAGAATCATCGAACTTGGGAAACATCATCCAGTTGGAACAATACGTACATCACATACGATAGCAATAGATGTTGGTCTGTGCCATGTATGCATAATTAGTCAATCCCTTATTAATCCAATTACAACCAGCCAATTTAAATAAGATCACGGTCACTACGGGGAGCACGTGGCCCAGCGTAGGCCGACGACATGGGCATATTGTCCCATGACCACCATCCCCAGCCCATGAGACTACCATCTTAAGATGTTTAATGGAAACTCGTCGACTAGTGACCAATCATATTGCAATATATGGGGCTTACCATCGCATGGTTTCATAGTATAATCATCGACCCCATATAGGGAAAATACTAAAACAAAGCCACATAGGGCGAGTATCAGAACCATGCGATAAAAGACCATCCTTAAAAACCATTGGACACAACAACCCTGGATGGTAGGCCCACATCAATGATCCATCTAGACCACCACTCAATAACTACCAAGTCGAAGGTCCATTACTATCACAATTAGTCAAGTTACATCCCAAGTATGGGTGTACATTCATATGTGGGAATTTTCCACTAATGTACCAGTTTAAGTTTCATAAGCAATCCACAAAAAGAAATCCACCAGCATGAACAATTATACAGGATACTCATAAAGCATGTAATACAACAATTCAATTTCCACTAGCTAACACATGTGATTATAAAGGGAGATATCAATTATAAATTTAAATAAAAACTATAACTTAAGCTAATGAGAAAATGGAAAGCTCAAGGGGAAGAATCATCACCTTATTTGTCGATTCGTCTTCCAATGTTATTAGGAAGAGTGCACGCCCTTAGACTTGGGCCCTATCATAAGTTATGAAATTGTACCATTAGATTAACTTCATCATTTGTGTTCAAAGTATTGTCCTAGGGTTTAGGTAACTTAGGGTCTTGATGTAGAATTAGAGTTTCATTCTAGAGTCTAGTCCCATACTTAGATTTTAGGATTTAAATCCTAAACTATTATTAATACTATTATTATTATTATTATTATTATTATTATTGTACAATGGGTCGAATAATATCCATAATGAGAGTATTAATCCATCAATGATGGTTCATAAGTTCATACCTAAATGTACTGACATTATGTAATATTTTTATAATGACTAATAATCTCTTAGATAGTAAAAGTAATAATAGTAGGATATTTACTAAAACAAAAAAATGAGGACTAATACTAGTGAGTGTATTAACGAGCGTTATACTAATCCCATGGCAACTATTTTCTAATGTTAATAGTCATAACTATCAATGGTGAATCTCACCATCATACCAGATACCAGGATCCCCCATGAATTATGAAATTCTATACTTAGATCCAAACCTGACACGACATCTAAAGTATTGACCTAGGGTTTAGATCAATTACGTCTAGGATTTCACCCTAGGGTTTAGGTTTAGGCTAGATTTTTAAGGTTGAACCCTAATGGTGCGTAATTAATTATAATGTTAATTTAATAGTTATAAATTATTCATTAACATCATTGTTACAATTAATGCTAGCTATTGCAGTAATGATAATCATTATGATGATATCAAATTATAAAATCTACTATCAATGACAATATTTAAGCATGATAAATAAATGCTATTATTTAATAACTGTAAAATTTATATTTATTTATAATAACTAATTGTAGCAGGATTAACCTACTAATGGTTAACCACAACTAGGTGGGCTCAAACTTATGCAAACCGGGCCTGAACATGGTTTGGCATAGCTACCCAGCTATGGCCCAATAGTGGGGCTGGGTCGGACCTGATTTTGGCCCAAATTTTAGGTTGATTTCTGCCTAGATCGAGTGGCTGATTTCAGCCCAACTGCGAGGCTAATGTCGGCCCAGTTCTGGGCTGATTTCAACCCATTTGAAAGGCAGTTTCAACCCAAATTGGAGGCCCAGCTGAAAGCTTGGCCTAGTGGGCTGAGCGCTGCATTCATCATGGCCCAATGGGGCAGCTATCCTGGGCCCGCCCTGGCCCAGTGGCCATGTTGCTGGCAACCCACAAATCTTAAACGTGTTGTGGCCCACTGAGATCTGCCTCACGTGCGGCCCATCATATGTGCAGTGGGATCCATTGAAATACGTGGTGTGGCCCACAGAGATCTACCTGATCGTTGGGCCACCTAGTGCAGCAACTGGGTACGACACGACGTCCATCCTCTCTCTCGTTCTTCCTTCCTTGCCTTCTCCTCCTACTTTTCTTCTTCTTTCTCTTATTGCTGCAAGAACCCGGGCCCATTGCTGGCCTGGACTGGACACATCTCGGTCCGAAATCGGCCCGAGTGGCGTGCTGCAGTGAGCAGCGCAGCTTCAGCCCGCGTCCGAACTCTTACTCTCTCTTCTCTCTTCTTTCTTTCGTCTCTTTCCTCCATGCATCTCTCTGTTTACTGTCTTTTAGTTGCTGCAGATCCAACGGAACCGTTTGTGTTGGTCGAAGGCCAGTGGGGCCCACTCGTGAGCAATCATTAGTGGGTGGGTCCCATTTGGTTTGACTCTTTCCGCTGCGTTCTTTCCTTTCAGTTGAAATTTCAAATTCATATTTGAATTTGATTTTGGGATAGGAGGTTGGGAAAAGACCGGATTATTTGGTCTCATCCCATCTCCTTCTTATCCTATAAAAAGGAATACGCCCTCTCTCGTAAAGCGAATAAGAAACATAGAGGGTATACAGAGAGAGATAGTGCGCAGCATAGTCTGTCCATGTTAAGCTTGTCCTTGGGACGATCTGATCCATAGATCGCTATCCGGGACCACTATATACCGTAAGATCAGAGGTGTGAACAGTTCAATCTGCTCCAGTAGTAGATAGACGGGCCATTGGAGCATCAATCTTCAGCTTTGTGAGGGTCCCAATTATCGTGTAGACCGTTAGATCTTGAGGGCTCATCTTCCGCATTTCCCTACAGTTTGGACGGTTGGATTCGTCCTAACTTGATCCGAACTCAGCTCGGTTTGGCTGAGGAAGATGATCGGCATCCATGGCAGACTCCCACACACTGCCTTTTTCTTCAATCCCACCGCATGGGACGGTTCATATGGGCTCTAGGAAGCTTAAGGATAAGCTTTTTTGAAGCTTTAGGATAGCTTGGGCGGTGGGTTCGAATGGAGGAGAGTTCAACCGATTTTTTCCTTGGGCAGCTGCAAGAATGGAGGGCGAGCTCCTGTTGCTCGATCCATCCCGTCTTATTTACAATCCCTAATGTCCCAGCACCGTCGGATGAGCAATGGTCGAACCAGATTCGATCAGGTAGAAACAGCTTCCCCAAACGGTGGGTAGAAACCAAAACCGGATACAGTTTTGTTTGGAAGACCCTAAGTACATGGATGGCTGAGATGCTTTGCATCTAACGGTTGCAAATGAAGGAGAGTAATGCACTTGGATTGCCTGTTTGGCAACATTAGGATAAGGTTTCCATTTTTGGAAAAATCTATACACACACGGTTCCGTCGAGCCCATCATTGTGTCCTCACACGCGTGCGCTTCCATGTGAAACAACAAAGGTTTTAGTAGGTCGGGGCCTCTCCATCAGATGGACGGTTTGGATCGTCCAGATGGCCAGTGTAGGGGGGCCTTTGATCAAAGAAACAGACGGTCATCCGTCCTCAGTCGAAAACTAAGGAGAGAGAGAATATCCTCCTTTTTAGAGCAAGCACGGGTCAGAGCTCGTCTGACCGAGCCCCCCGGCTCAATGCACAGTGGGTGCACGTGTATGGTGTACTCACCCCACACAAAGGTGGGGTCCACAAAGGGTTCGAGGTAAATCTACTCCGTTCATTCGCCTTTATCATCCCATGTTAGGCCCAACCCAAAGAATAAGGCAGATCCGAGTCTTAGGTGGGGCCCACCACTTGATTTGGGTTCCATATGTGAATTCTTGCCGATCTGACGGTTAGATTAATCCCAATCTGACCACCAATGGTCAGAAGGTCCTAATGGGTCGTCTACATCTTCAAGACTTGTTATTATCCATGTATTAATATTAAATTTATTTTATTTCATTTTATTTTATTATGTGTATACATATATTTATTATATTTTGTATTATTATTATTATTATTATTATTATTATTATTATTATTATTATTATTATTATATGCACACACATACACGTATATATAATTCATGTTGTGGGTCCCGTTCTATAGGTTATTAGGACTATCATCTCCTGGTTTTATGTTATTAAATGTTCAATTACTAGCATTGTTATTATCTTTATTATTTTTCTAAGTTATTTATCGTGGTCTGCATCTTGACCAATGCCTTTTATTTATTGTAGGGTTTGATAAGAGTGATTAGATCATTTTAAATTTGCAAGTGGGCCACACATAGGTTATTTTCATGATCTATGAAGATCTGACGGATGTTATGTGTGTTCCCACATACGTTCATGCTAAGTTGGTTTTAACGGTAACACCCGAGCATTGCATAATACGGGGTGTTACAGTTTCCTAAAACTATAAATAGCGGTTCCTAGGATTTTTCTATTGTGATGAAAAACACAAGAGGGCTATCAAAGGTGTGAGATAAAGAGAGAACGAGAGAGAGGAAGCTTGTAGAAGGGAGGTTATGCTCATGGAGGTTATCTACTGTGCAATTTATATCTTAGCGCTTCTACGTCCTCGTAATCAGTGATATCTCTCCGTTTTTTCTTTTATTCTCTCATTGTTTATCCACTCCTGCGTGAGTGAAGATGGTTGTAAGGTTTTACTTCATAGTGGATTGTTGATCTGGACGAGGTCCCGTGGTTTTTACCTCTTTAAGGGTTTTTTCACGTAAAAATCTCTTGTGTGGTGTGTGATTTATGCTTTGATTTATTTCATTGCTTTATTATCCATAATTCTAGTTTGTTTCGGGAGGCTAGATCCTAAGGTTTTGTGCAAGGTACCCAACAAAGTGGTATTAAAGCTAAGTTCATTGAACGGGTAGTATCGGTTTTGAATTATGGAAGGTGGCTCATCAAGGATGATCAGCCTCAATGGTTCTAACTGGACTATATGGAAGGCTAAGATGGAGGACATGCTTTATTGCAAGGACCTATATTTTCCAATTTTAGGGATATCTGCAAAATCTAAGGATATGTCTGATAATGATTGGAAGAAGATGGACTGAAAGGCGGTGGGGTTTATTAAACAATGGTTGGACGATTCTGTATTCCACCATGTGTCTACGGAAATCTCAGCCACTAGCCTATGACTGAAATTGGAAGGGCTGTATAAGAGGAAGGTAGCCGGTAATAAAATCTTTCTGATAAAACGACTTGTGAATCTCAAGTTCAAAGATGGTGGTTCTGTGGCCGAGCACATGAATGAGGTCAGCAATATAGTGAACCGACTCTCCGCTATGAAGATGGTCCTAGATGATGAATTGCAGGCTTTGCTATTGCTTAGTTCATTGCTTGACAGTTGGGAGACATTAGAGGTGTCTATAAGTAACTCCGCGTCAGACGAAAAGATATCCATGGAACATGTTACTAGTTGTCTCTTCAATGAGGAGATAAGGAGGAAGTCTCAGGGGTCTACTCAGCAAAATGCCCTTGTGACACAGGAATGGGGGAGAGGAAAGAACAGGAAGGGCGGGAAGGCCCGGGATAAATCAAGAGGCAAGTCGAGTAACAGAAAGGATGTTGATTGCTGGAATTGTAGCAAGAAGGGCCACTACAAGCATGAATGTCATGGTAAAAAGAACGACAAGAAAGGAAAAGGTAAGGAGAAGGAAGATGAATCAAATTCCGCTGCGGTCGCTTCAGATGACAACGTTGTAATTATTCTTTCTGCAGTTCATTATGTATGTCTCACGACTACGAGTCAGGACTCCGACTGGGTGATTGACTTGGGAGCTTCTTTTCATGCGACTCCACGCACGGACTTCTTCGCAAGCTACAAGTCAGGTGACCATGGGACCATGAAGATGGGAAATTCTGGCGTATCAAAAATCGTAAGGGTGATATTTGTGTGAAGACTGATGTGGGCTGCACATTGGTTCTCCGGGATGTAAGGCATATCTCAGACCTTCGCCTCAACTTGATGTCGACGGAAAGGTTGGATGATGATGGCTATGAAAGTCGGTTTACTGGTGGGCGATGTAAGCTCATCAAGGGTTCGTTGATCGTAGCCAGAGGAAAGAAGTGTTGCACCCTTTATAAGGCAAGTGTCAGTGTGTGCAAGGGTGGGTTGAACGCAACGGAAGATTCAACTATTGACATGTGGCACAGGCGTCTAGGCCACATGAGTGAAAAGGGACTTCAGCTACTAGCAAGGAAGCAGCTCCTTCCAGACGTGACAGGTACACCTCTCAAAACCTGTATTGATTGTTTATTAGGGAAACAACATAGAATTTTATTTATTAAAACTGCTTCTCATGTTAATAAAGTGCATGTATTAGATTTAGTTTATTCTGATGTTTGTGGTCCTATGAGGACAAAAACCTTGGGTGGGGCATTGTATTTTGTCACTTTTATAGATGATGCATCTAGGAGGGTTTGGGTTTATGCTTTCAAATCCAAGGACGAGGTCTTTGGTGTGTTTAAATTGCTTCATGCTATGGTCGAGAGAGAGAGAGACAGGTAGATCATTGAAGTGCATCCGCACTGACAATGGTGGTGAATACATTGGTGACTTTCATGAGTATTGTAAGTCCCTGGGTATACGGCATGAACAGACGGTTCCTAAGACCTCCCAGCATAATGGTGTAGCTGAGCGAATGAATCGCACCATGGTAGAGAGAATCAGATGCATATTATCCCATGCGAAGTTGCCTAAGACGTTTTGGGGAGAAGCAATGCACACGACAGTGTATTTGATAAACAGGTATTCATCAGCCCCGTTGAATGGAGAAGTACCCGAGAAGGTATGGAGTGGACAGGATCTATCGTACAGTCATCTCAGGGTGTTTGGATGCAGGGCATCCGTTCACGTACTAAAGGACGAGAGGTCCAAGCTCGATATGAAGATTAGGCAGTGTGTGTTCTTGGGATACGGTGATGAAAAGTTTGATTACAGATTGTGGGATCCGACCGAGAAGAAGCTCGTCAGGAGCAGAGATGTGGTTTTCTTTGAAGATCAGTGTATAGAAGACATTGGTAAGCCAGAGAAGAACCAACCTAGTTCAGGTGAGCTAGAGGACATGGATCCAATTATTCCTTCCATGGTGCCTGATGATGAGGGAGTACAACAAGGTGCAGAGGACAAGGGAGTTCTTTCAGAAGATGGACCAAGAGAGCAGTCCCCACTTGATCCACCTGTTGAGCCACAGGTGAGGAGGTCATCTAGGGACAGACAACCCTCCAAGAGGTACTCACCGCATGAGTACATTATGCTGACTGATGGAGGAGAGCCAGAAGATTATTTCGAGGCCCTAGCCGACGAGTATAAGGGGGAGTGGTTGAAAGCTATGTAAGAGGAGATGGAATCCTTGCATAAGAACCACACCTATGATATGGTGAAATTGCGTAAGGGTAAGAAAGCTTTGAGCAACAAGTGGATGTTCAGAAAGAAGGTTGAACAAAAGAATTCACAGACGAGGTTTAAGGCCAGACTTGTGGTGAAAGGGTTTGGTCAGAGGAAAGGCATAGACTTCGAGGTTATATTCTCACCAGTGGTGAAGATGACATCCATACGGGTGTTGCTTGGGTTGGCGGCTAGCATAGATTTGAAGATATAGCAGTTAGGTGTTAAAACTGTCTTTCTCCATGGTGACCTGGAAGAAGAGATCTACATGCACCAACCAGATGGGTTCGAAGTCAAGGGCAAAGAGCATATGGTGTGTAGGCTGAGGAAGAGCTTGTATGGGTTGAAACAAGCTCCATAGCAATGGTACAAGAAGTTCGACTCGTTTATGTTGAAGCACGGGTATGACAAAACGAAGTCAGACCATTGTGTGTTCACGCGCAAGTTCTCAGATGGTGATTTCTTAATTCTGTTATTATACGTTGATGACATGCTCATCATAGGAAAAGATATCAAGAAGATCGACAGGCTGAAACATGAGTTGGGCAAGTCTTTTGCGATGAAAGACTTGGGCCTTGCCAGACAGATCCTAGGAATGGAGATAACCCGTGACAGAAGCAACAGGAAGCTTTGGCTGTCACAAGAGTGATATATTGAGAAAATCCTAGAGCGGTTCAATATGAATGCAGCGAAGCCGGTCAGTACTCCACTGGATGGTCACTTCAGATTGAGCGACAGACAATGTCCTAAGATGAAGGCAGAGGTGGAAGAGATGCAGAAGATACCTTACGCGTCAGCTGTAGGAAGTTTGATGTATGTTATGCTGTGTACATGCCCAGACATAGCATATGCGGTTAGTGTCGTCAGCCGGACATTGGGCAGTAGTTAAGTTGATACTGCGGTATCTAAGAGGCTCATCAAGGTTGAGCCTATGCTATGGTGACAGAAAACCTGTGTTAGAGGGCTACACAAATGCAGATATGGCAAGCGACATAGACTCCAGGAAGTCTACATTGGGGTTTATGTTCACGTTTGCAGGGAGAGCGGTCTCCTAGCAGAGCAAGCTACAGAAGGTCGTAGCATTGTCGACTACAGAGGCTGAGTACATTGCACTCACAGAAGCATGTAAAGAGATGCTTTGGATGAAAATGTTCTTACAGGAACTTAGCCTGAAGCAGGAGGAGCACAAATCCAAGTCAACATTCCAAGTCAGCATTCCAAGTCGAAGCACATAGAGATTCGGTATTACTGGATCAGGGATACTTTGGAACATAAGGTGTTACAGCTTGAGAAGGTCCACACGGACGATAATGGGTTAGACATGATGACCAAGGCTTTACTCAAGGGCAAGTTTGAGGTTTGTAAAAACCTGGCTGGCTTGAAGAAGGTGAATCCCTCCTGGGTCAAAAAGGGGGAGATTTGATGGGGTTTTTTTCCCGTGCTCAATTGATCATGAGCCTTACATGACCGGTCGAGGGCTGGTGCACGACCGGTCGTAGAGTCAAGCCCTGACTCAACTCAAAGTCCAGCGACTTTGGACTATTTTTTCTAGGGGTGCTCAACTAGTCGAGGGAGGTGCTCGATCGGTCGTAGGTGGCGCTCGACTGGTCTAGGACCCTGCTCGACTAGTCGTGGTTACGTAGATTCGTTCCGCGATTTTGCGGATTGCGGAAATCTGAGTCCTTTCGCAACTGGGATGCGGAAAGGAGTTTCCTAAAACTATAAATAGGGGTTCTTAGGGTTTTTCTATTGTGACGAAAAACACAAGAGGGCTATTAAATGTGTGAGATAAAGAGAGAAAGAGAGAGAGGAAGCTTGTAGAAAGGTGTTATCTACTGTGCAATTTATATCTCAGCGCTTCTACGTCCTCGTAATCGGTGAGATCTCTCCATTTTTCATTTTATTCTCTCATTGTTTATCCACTCCTACGTGAGTGAAGATGGTTGTAAGGTTCTACTTCATAGTGGATTGTTGATCTGGACGAGGTCTCGTGGTTTTTACCTCTTTGAGGGTTTTTTCATGTAAAAATCTCTCGTGTGGTGTGTGATTTATGTTTTGATTTATTTCATTACTTTATTACCCATAATTCTGGTTTATTTTGGGAGGCTAGATCCTAAGGTTTTGTGCAAGGCCCCCAACATTCGTTTGGTAGACTCTACCTTAAAGTAGACCATTTTGAAAAAAATGCAATGAAACGACTGAACTTCATGTCGATATCCACTCCGCACGTCCCCGTTTTGCCAAAATGACATGAGGCAGATCCAAAGCTCAAGTGGACCAGACGACAGGAAACAGTAGGAACCGTAGAAACCTTCGCAGCGCCCACCGACTATTTATATATATGCCATCTAACCCGTTCATAAATTGACTCCAGCCTAGATGGATGGAGGGAAAATGGAAACATCAGCTTAATCCAAAACTTCTGTCATCCCCATGAAGTTTTCAACATAGAGATTTCAATTCCCCATGTTTACTATAATAGGGTCTACTTAAGCTTTAGATTTACCATATGTTTGGACTCATGCCTTAAAATGAGCTAGAGAAATGGATACATGGAGTGGATATAACACATACATCACATTGGGCTGCATAGAGCTTATGGCGGAATGTTATGCCGTGTAGCATGATGAGAAGGTAAGGTTGCCTTTGATCAACTCAATAATAATAATAAAAAAAAAGTCTGAAATTAATTTAAGTAATGGATCCATCGTGTGCTGAATTTTAAGTACTAGTGAGGGAAGGAATGCCGAATATATATATATATATATATATATATATATATATATATATATATATATATATATATATATATATATATATATATAATATATATATATATATATATATATATTGAGACACACCACAATTGTAAATGATCAACATCTCCAAATGGAAGTTTAACGGAATCATTCGTTTCTTGCTGCTGTCATGTCAAACTAACTTGTTCTTGAAAAAAAACTGTTCTAGCTCTTGTTCTGCTTTTCTTTTGATTCCCTCCTTTACACAGACCCCTAATACTTGGAAGCTCGTTTAGAAACAGTGCTTGCATTAAGGTTAAAAGAAGTTATGTGCTGTCGACAGCTCGCAGCCACCCATAACCAAGACAAGAATATAATCTGGAAGAACAAAAGAAGCTCTCTTTCCCAATTAGATTACAATTAACAACATCCATCCTAACGTCATTTATCATCCAGGCCTTCCATCTCCCTCATTGAGCATTTTAACTCTTCTAATACATTTCTCCATTCTCTAACGTCATCCTTTTCTCGAATTTCACTTGCTACTGTGATGATTCTACGCAGCAAACCACCACATTCTTCACTAACAAGCTTTGCAATGGGTTCTACTTCCTGAGAAAGCACTAGATCATCCCCAATACTTTTCTTGAATAATTCCCATGCTTCTTCTTTCGAAAGAACCTTCACTTCAATCTTTTCTTGACACTCCATGGCTCGGCATACATTTTTCGATTGAGTAGTCAATACTATTTTGTACGCATTGCCTTTGGGAATCCCTATCTTTTCCAATGGAAATGATTTTCATACACCATCAAAGATGATAACAAACTTGTCCCTACGCATCAAAGCTTGAAACAATTTCATTGACCTTCTCATTTCATCCTCTTTTTTGGAAAGCTCCAATCCTATTGCTTGTGCAATACCATTCTACTGTCTCTCAATATTAGAATCATTAGACACTGTCACCCAAATGGCAGTGCCAAATGTTCTACCCGCAAGGCTTATGAACAGCAAATATGTCAGGGATATCCACGCCAATGGTCACGTGCCCTCGTCATCCATTCCATCGCCTCTTTGGAAGAGAGTTAGATCCCCTTTTCTCATTCTTTCAAATTCAATTCAGTGGTCGGTGGGCAATGGCGATCTCAATTTCTAGGCAGATAACTGGTTGGGTAGGGGCCCCCATCCAATGCATCATCGACTATCCTGTCCCCACGGAGCTCAAGGAGCTGAAAGTGAGAGAGGTTCTAGGTCGTTCCTCCCCGTTCCCTCCATTGCAGGTGTTCTCCATCCGTCCCCAACACCTTACAGATGATATAATCAATGGGGGATTTTCTACTTCTGATGAACCGCCAGTCACTACAAAAAAAATCAGTATTAGGAGCGTTTTTGTCACAGGCGGCCACAGCAAACCGCCACTGTAGATGAAAATGAGGGGCGTTTTTGTATGGCCGCCCGTGTAAAATGAACCACCCGCCGCCCGTTTTAAATGAAAAAGAAAACCTAAAATCGATTTTTTACCCCCCAAATCGCGCGCCCTCCCCAAATCGCGCCTCTTCTCTCCCGCGTGCCTCTTCTCTCCCAAAAACCCTTCCCTCCTCTTCTCTCCCGCTTCTTCTCTCCCAAAACCCTTCTCCCCTCTTCTCTCCTCCCTTCAATAACTGACCGAACCCTCTCTCTCTCTCTCTCTCTCTCTCTCTCTCTCTTTCTTTTGTGAAGCACTGCGGGATATGATTGCTGCCTGCTGCAACCTAGATCTGGCGATATAACAACCATCGACATATATAGATCCGGCGATACAAAGCCGCACCGTCAATCATCTTCTCCAATAAAGGTACGCAGCACTCATCAGTACTAAACCCAACAAGGGTTTGATGGCAGATTTGGTGGAGTTAATGTTCGTTTGTTCATGTTTTGTTGATTTCAAGGGTTTTGATGACTGATTTGGAGGGTTTGATGTTCATTCGTTCATGTTTTCTTGATTTTCAGGGTTTTAATGGCCGATTTGCAGGTTTTGGTGTTTACTTCTTTAATTTTTTTGGATTTCTTGATTTTTTTTTAGACCGATTTGGAGGTTTTGATGTTCTGCTTCTTCTTTTTTCCTGGGGTTAATGGTCATGATACCCTGTGGTGGTGGGGCTGCTTTTGTATTCGTGAACTGCCTTGCATTTGGCTGTGTTGGGCGCACATGAATGTATGAATGCTTTCGGCTTTTTAGAGAATCTCTTGTTGGGGAGAGACTTTAGTAAGTTCGGTTCATCTGGAAATGACTCTTTTTAGTTTATTTGGGAATATGATACTTTTCATTTCACAGGAATTCTGTTTTGCGGCATTGTCTTTTTCTTATGATGCATTTCACAGGTTCTTTCAATCTCTTTTTTTATTCCTGCATTATTCATTGGCTCTGATTCTATTTCTTAGGTTCTCTTGAGCCTCCTGGATCACTTATTTCAAGAAGCATTGTTGGGATAACTCAGGGATGGCCTGCTGCACGAATGGCATTGAATATGTTAAGGGCCAATATGCATTGCTTTTACTACCTGCTGGCCTTTTCAATGGTTGGCAATTGTTTTACATAGCCACTAGCCCTGTGCTAATATAGTTGTAGCTTAAAAATCTTATCTTATGCAGTGTGTCTAGAGATGGGCATTGGATTTTTTCAAGAACTCACAACAACAAAATTTGCATTGTTGGGAGACTTAAAAAAGATGTTTTATTTGTAGCTCATCAGATGATCTTGATATGTGATTAAGCAGAGATGTTTTGATTATGAGGAATCTCTCTATTCAGCTGTTAGTGATACCCTGGAGAAGTATACTTTATTTGCTTCTTGTTTTACTTGCTGGTTTGTCATAATGAATAAAGTAGATACCATTTAATTAGTTGGGCTTCTTTTGTTTTCTGTTTGGATGAGTTTGTAAACTCCAAAGGAAATAGTTTTTATGTTTATGCAATTAAGAAATAGACAACTATTGGGACACCAGGACAAAGAAGTAATGTTGCATATGATGTGTTTGATTGATTGCTTGTATGAATTTAGTAGGTTTAGTTGACTAATTTTTGCTTATCTATTTATGTGTCGCTTTCTTTTTATTTGACATTTTTTTAGTTATTAATGTTGTTTTTTTTTTTTTTGGGTTTGTTGTGACTTTCGGTGGATTCTCTTTCGTGTGAGCATCTTAGAGTTGGAGAGTCTAGTCATGTTAGGTTCTTGTTTTTTTGAAGATTCTAGTAATGGGTTTTGGGTGATTTTGTGTATGTTGCAAGTTGTTGATGCTGTAAGATGCTTATTGTCAAGACCAGGTGGAAATGGTAATCAAGAAGATCCTTCAGCAGGTCTACATGGTAGGAGGGGTATGCTTGTAATTTGGTTTTGCTTCTCTCCTCTTTTTCTTCATGTATTTTTTCCACTTTATTTCTGGGGATTTTGTGATGTGCCTAGGTCAATATTTTGATTTGAATGCATCTCTTCAGCTGGGTGTTGTTGCTTGCTAGCGTGACTACGTGATTATTAGAATGAGGGTGTTTGAGAAAATTTCAAAACTATGAGCTTGATCCACTTGTTGCTTCAGTGGCATAGTGTACTTGTTATAGTGTGTTTGATGCATATTTGTAAGAGGAAACTAATTGGAGTGCAACACACCCGTTTCCTTTTTTGGTGCATTGTGATCAAATTGCACGTGGCAAGGTTTGGATCATTCAGCAGCTTGAGGTAAATACACATTGATTTGTTGTTGTTAGTCTATATCTTTTTACAGGATACTGCTATTGGCGTCTACAATTGTCGGCTGGAATTAAGGTCTGTGTTTATTCCTTTAATAGTTGTGCCAGGCCTGAGGTGTATGGACTCTTGCACTCTGGTTATTCATTCTAAAGCTTGGAGCCTGAAATAGTTAGATTTTTGGGATGCCCCATCCATTATGATGTGTAACTGATGAAAGGCCCAGATATTGTACACATACTGCATATATGCATGTCAAGTGTTTGATAACTTCCTTGGATTAAAAATCCATATTTAGAGTTGTTGTTTTATGGAATATAGAACTATCTCTTCAGTAATACAGTTCAATCTAGGCAGTCCATTAGCTCCAGTAGAGGTTTCATGAGCTACCATGTAAAGATCATACTGATGGGATGAATCTAACCATCTGATCAATGGCATGTCAAAACCACCTATGAAAAAATAGGTCCAATCAAAAATTTGAGCTTTCTATTTGGTAGAGCCAATATCTGGCATCGCCGATATTATCAATAACATCAGTCAATAGTCTTGTTAGCTCTTTTTAGGATTTATGGAGATTTGGAAGGACCTCTTACATACATTAGGAAGCCAATAGTCTAGTCATCAAATCAGCATTGGTTACAACCTTTCTACTCCTCAAAGACTTTGCTGTGTATGCCTGTTTTGTAATTTTTGTATGCAATATTTCCAGCTTGGTCTTTTGAGTTGCTATTTTGCATTAAATTCTAATAAAGTTTCACAAGCTTAAATGGAAAAATGCTACTCCATAGTGATAGTATACAACTCATTGATGTGTTTGGTATCTTTGATTCAGTTTCTTCAAATGGAGATAATATTTAGCTTGTCCTCAATCTGTCTGTTGAGTTCATGATGTGAATGTACTTTGGTCATGTACAATTCTTTACATTTGTATTCTTGTTGTGTTTATTGATGCAGGAAACCCCATGTAAATGTTGGGACTATCGGACATGTCAATCATGGGAAAACTACACTCACAGCAGCCATTACAAAGGTTGATTCTAGTTGATGTATTTTATGCTTCCATATATTGATCTTAGCTAGCGGACCCCAATCAGTTGGGATAAGCTGTAGATGTTGATGATGATGACATTGATCTTATTTGTCTCTCTCTAGATCTAGAGTTGATTTGTTTTTTCTGAGTTTATGATTGCGTTATCCCTGCAAGGAGGTTGTGCGGCATTCTAATTTCTATGGGGTTTTTATAGGTACTGGCAGAAGAAGGTAAAGCTAAGGCTGTTGCCTTTGATGAGATTGACAAGGCACCAGAGGAGAAAGCTCGAGGAATTACCATTGCAACGGTTAGGATGCCATTTTCTTTCTTGCATCATGCACATTATGTGTTGGGATATGTTTCTAGCATAAGTACATAGCATGTTTTAATGCTGTCTTCTATTGGCATTTTTTATGCTCAATAACTACTTATTTTGGAGATATTGGAAGCTTATTTTAGGTGACATGATTTGCAGGCCCATGTGGAATATGGGACTACTGAGCGGCACTATGCACACGTGGATTGCCCAGGACATGTGGACTATGTTAAAGTGAGTTACGGAAAACTTATTGTTGTCTTCCATTAATTGCAAAGATAAATGTAATGGATTAAAGAACAACCACATCTCTGTTTAAACAGAAGGAAAAAAAAGGTTGAAAATTTGTTGCAATAAAGAGTATTTATAAAAGAGAGATGAATTCCATTTTAAAAGAAAACTAAACACAAGAGAAAAAAATGATCAGACAAATATATAGTTACATGTCGAATTTCTTCGTTCTTTGCTTCTCAATCCCGCAGATATTGATAAAGTAAAAGAAAGATAATTCATCCTTCTCTTCCTCTGGCCATGTCATAGGTTTCTGAAAGCAGGAGCTTTAAAAGGCACCACAAGCTGTTTAAGCAGTTGCTGGTGATGGCAAGTGGGCTAATACATCTCCCTCATTGTCAGTAAGCCCTCTCTTCCATACAGCACATTTACCTAAGATAGGTCTCTTCAAATATCACATTTACCTAAGGGTCCTTACTCTTACTCGGGTGGTAGACTCCCCGGAGTTTCAACACTGGGTCAAGGTTCGAGTACCCACCAGTGGTGAAATCCCACGGCGTGCGTGTGTGGGGTGTGTGTGCGTGTGTCAGCGTGTGTGTGGGGTGTGTGTGCGTGTGTAAAAAAAAAAAAAAAAAGGTCTCTTCAAATATCACAGTTTTGGAAGTGTTGTGCCATGCCATTTAGCTCCTTTAGAAAATTCCTCCTTTATGCTTCAGTACCACACACACACACACACACACACACACACACACACACACACACACACACACACACACACACACATATATATATATATATATATATATATATATATTATATTCTTTTTCTTTTTTGGGTTGACTTGGGTTGTTTACTTGTTGTTTCTAACTGTGTCTAGCTTGACATGAATTCAATGTAGTAGCATATGTAAAAGGTAAATTACATTTGTTTTTCTAACTTTGGGTTGGGTTGTTTCCCCTGCATTTGTAGACTGGAACATCACATTGCATCTTGAAGGAGATTGCTTGTTCCTTACATCATACATTGTTGAATTTGTCCAACCACCATGCAACATTATCCAACAAGTTGGTTTATTTCATGCTTGCTGATCTGTCAGTGGTTTTTTTTATTCTTTGCTTTTTTTCTTTTTGTATCTGGTTATGTGATTTCGTATTTGATGTGGTTTCATCACTTTCCTATGAGTTCTAAATTCACCATCCTTTTTCCTAGTATATCTCATTTTGTGGACTTCTAGTCTAGACCATGTTTATAGATGTTTATTGTAATAATTCTCTGGATATTGATTTGGATATTGACACACTAGGACCCAGAGAAATATAAATATAGCTTCTTAGCCGCATTGACATGGATTAATCTTTCACCAGACACTTCTTAATTGGAGTCTTTGTACTAAAGAAGGCTAATGCAAATTTTCATTGATTTACTTCTGCATATCCAAGCTAGATCTATCCCTCCACTTCTGGAAGGTAAAGATGTTCTTGGGGCTGCAAGGACAGGTTCTGGAAAGACCCTTGCATTTTTGAAACCTGCAGTTGAGTTGTTATATAACATTTGCTTTACTCCTCGCAATGGAACAGGCGTTGTCATCATATGCCTAACTAGAGAGCTTGCCATACAGGTTCATCTTTTACCGTTTTTACTCATTGCCAATAGAAGCAAAGAATTAAATTATGTCAACTTAAAGTATGAAGTTTAGTGGTTTTTTTCCCTTTACCAGGGCAAATCTTGCATGCAGATGAAATTCTTTCAGCTACCATCATGTGTTTTCTTCTGCATTTGAGGTGGATGTTGTTATCCACATCTGGGGTGCAAAGAAATGTCAATGGTTTTTGGCTTGTATTTACTGATTGTGTAATTTTAATTGCTATTCAGGAATCATTGGTGGATTTGATTCTGTGGTTTATCTTCAGATCTTATATGATTGTGTAGATGATGATTTCCAATGCTTGGTGGTCTTTTGCTGCAGAGTCCATAGTTATTCAGATATCTACATAATACCATATGATCTATAGATTGTAGCTGCCTCCCTTCTCTGCTGCACTTGCAAAAATGCAGTTAGTGCTGTTCTTGTTGCCTGTTATATTAAATGCAGTAACGGTTATGAGATGTGCATATATTTTCACATGAAATTATGCTGTTACCACTTGGTTAGTAACTAGCTGGGTATTCATTTGACATGAGTGGTTGCGCATGCAAGAAAATTGTATTAGCTGACCACCCTGCATGATAAATTTTATTGTGAGAAAGGTGAGAAAGGCAGCTAGTAAAAAGGAGCCTAGGCCTGGGAAAGCTGCTGCCAATTGACATAACCTTTTTGTTCCTGAAAAGAAAATAAAAGAGAAGGAAAAAAATAGTTGAGATGAGTCCCAACGGTTGGAGTTTTTTTTTTTTTTTTGGAAGAGTAATCAAGATTTTATTAAAGAAACAAGAGTGTAGTGCAACATGTGGCAGGTCCTACCATACAATGAGAAGGGCAGGACCTGCTAGATCATGAAGCCCAAACATGCCAACCACACCCTTCTGAATATAAGAACTCATGTTAAGTAATTTTTTTTAGTTGTTAAGTAATAAGAACTCATGTTTAAAAATATAATTGTTAATTGAACTTGCTTAATTATATTTTTATTGCTTCATTTATAGTTGGTTGGACTTCTATCCCATTCCATTTTGGTTGTGCATATAGATTCCCTCTCATCATGAATGGGCAATCAGGCCATCTTTTCGTTTCATGTAAATTTTAATTTTTCTTGACAAAGACATCCGATTTTGGATTCTTGTAGGCATGGAAACTATGGAATGAAGGTAGGGGATTGGAGATCATGGATCCATCAATAAGCGACTCGAAGGTGGCCCACGAAGTAGACAGATGCATCCATGTGGGGCTCTTGTGTGTCCAAGAGGACCCAACTGATCGGCCGACCATGCCTTCTATTGTTCTTATGTTAGGCAAAAGTGCAAGACCACCATCACCCAAGCAACCTGCATTTTCGGCCTGGAAGAGTCCAACGTCTGCTGATCCATCTGTGGATAACTCGGTAAATGATGTGACAATTGACATGATAGAACCCAGGTCATAGTTCCTGCTACTCACAAAGGAGATCAGAGTCTGTCTGTTGTTGATAGAATGAGGTTAGGATCTTTCATATGTAATGAGGTTTGGCAATGGTGCATATAGCTTTAGCAACATTTTCTGCTTTGGGACTGCTCTTTATTATACGCTTACAAAGAAATTTGCATTGCCATTGCTAGAGAGAAAACTGCAAACCTACAGCTCCCACCCATCCATCATGGTGGGCTGGTGTTTCCACTTGCATTCATAGTTAGAACTATGGGCTATAAGGAATGGTCTGGTGGTGATCTATTGGATAGGCTGTCAAGGGGCCATTTTCCTTCATGCATGTTGAGCTGCCCACAATCTGCCCATGAACAAGTTCATGAGATCCAAGCCATTCATTATCTAGTTCCAAACGAAGTGCATTTTGGAACCTAAAGGATTTAAATCCTTTTGAATCTTTTTTTAACTATGGATTATTTATTTATTTATTTATTTTTGTCCACAATAGGGAATTGAGTTATTGCGGAAATTCAGTTTGCAGATTACATTTTCCCTACCTTTGATCAGGCATGTTTCCTATCATGTTTAAAATCCTTTTGCAGCTGTGATCCCTTTTTATCCCTACTTCAATTCAGGAACTCATTCTTGGATGCCTTGCAGTGGTTTTCTACTCTTGTTCTTTGTGTTAAAAAAATTTCCTTGGGAATCTGAATCCGAATCTTGCTTTTTGTGCATGTGTACATATATATGTAACTCATTACTTGGATGTAGGAGCAGGAGAGACAGTTAAATATCCATGTGTAGAGATTTATGTTCTGATACTTTTTGACTATTTTGCAATGCCAATTAGAAAAAACATGTTCAGCATTTCCAACTTTGTATCAGCTTTCTTGTCACAATTAATAAGAAATATGAGTTTGTGACTTGCAAATGAAAAATTATAATAGGGATCTGTTCACCTTTTATCAACTGCTCAACATAGATGAGTAGATATAGAAGAGTTGCAACTTGCAAAACAGGTTGTGGGTGTTATTGAATTTCAAGATAAAGAAATGTCTTAGGCAAAAATTTCATACCTTTTAGTAGTGTGGTCACTTAGTCATCATATTTGTAGTGTAAGAGTTCCTATCATACCTTTTAGTAAATTTGCATATAAGTCTTAGACAAATAAGTCTTAGACAAATAAATCTTCTTAAAAAAAGGTGAAAGAGCGTGCTTCTTTCTCCCAAAGCAATTTATAACCTCTTGACAAGAGTGCAAGATCTCATCCATGCTCCGGTCGAGTCCTTTCAAGCGCATCTTATCAAGGTGAATGTGGCCAACAAGGCCTATATCCGCTTCTGAACTTTTAGGTATTTGTCGATGCCTTTGGTATTCAATGGAGAAGTCAAAAGCAACATCCTTTAAAGTGACTTTTTTCAAACGACTCTAAACTAAATATGCTGCATTCTCCTTGCAATGCATTTTCCCGCAGAAGCACTCATTCAAATATAGAATAACTCTTCGATCAATAATATCATTCTTGAAGTTAACTTTGCACAAAAGTATTTCCTTCATCGATTCCCATGAAGAGTTGTTGCTCTGAGAAGAATCAAGAACTGCTTTATATGCAGGATTTGACACTGCAGTAGCAACTAATACACCAACCAGTTCACCAGTAAGAGAACTTCCAGGACTATTTTCGTCCACCTGTCCATACTCAAATTGAATTATAGAATTGCTGCAGAGGTTTCTCACTGTCCCATCATAACAGATAACGACATCTCTAAGTGTGGCCATTAGATTTTTAAACAAAGTTCCTGGTTCAGTAAGTCCTCTGGAAGAACAGATCAACACTTCCTTGGATGATATGGAATGGACCAACTCTTCATAGGGGGTCAGACCTTGAACAAAGGAGCTCTTAACTAACCCAAATGCCTCAGAAGGATAGTCAACACCATTAATAGAATACTTATTTTGGAAGTGGAAACTCATATCCTCAACCAAACGCCTTGAATAAAACTTCCCTCGGTCATAAAGTTGAAGCCCCAAAAAGCCAAGTTGTTGAACAACCTTACTGATAGTTGAATCATTTTTAGAATCTATCAAATTACCCAAAGCAAATAACTTTAGAATACAAGTCACGATAGGCAGTTTTACAGTTTTCAGGTAGCTTTCCACTTGCAACTCTACAAGTTCATTGTAATTTGATCTCAAGTGAAGCAGCAAAGGTGATATGTCCTGAATCTTCTTCTTTATATCTTCAGTAACAGCCTTGGGAATGTCAAAATCATTCAAGCCAACACTATATCCTTCTAAAAAGAGAATCTCCATCAGCAATGGCTGCAACATATTAAAGAACTTAACAGCCTCTTCTTTTCCCTTCTTGTCAAGAACAGAAGTAACAATCTCTGTGAATGATGACTGCGTAAATCTCTATTGAAACCAATCCTCACCATTTCACTTTTACTGATCAAATGCCTCTCCCCAAAGCAGTCAAAAAACGCAGGTAAAACACTCTGTACTATTTGCAAAACAGTCCATAGAGGACCTGTACGGTGAGCCTTAAGCAAAGCAGGTTCTGGTAAAATTGGTGAAACACACATAGCCAATTGTTGTGCAGTCGCTTTGTTCAAGAAAAAAGTCTTAAATATGAGTTTAAGTGACAATAAAGAATCATGCACCAGTTGTAAATTCAAACTACCACTATGAGAACTACGGATATTCTTTTCAACACTAAACAGATATGGGCTACAAGTTGTCACTGCTCCTCATCAAACGACTTTCGCCAAAGGTTGCTTCTCTCATTTGTTAGCAGTTACAGAGGCATAAACTGTGTGCATAGATTTTTTATGTGGATTAGGGATGGATTGGTTTGTTGCATGGAAGGGAAAAAAAGTTTGAATTTGAGAAGTTTGTAACAGGCATGTCTTCTTATTTTATTTTATTTATTTATTTATTTATTTTAGTTTTTTTTTCCCCTACCATTTTACTGTTGCCTGCCATTTCTTGTTAAGGTCAAACTGAAAATTGAATATCTTTGTTGGTCCCTCCCTGTAATTCCTTTGCAGCTTATGGGCAGTTCTTGAAATCCAATGGTGAGCAACCTGTGATGTGGAAAAGAGCTGCTACCATGGGAGATGTCCTCAGAGAGGCTGATGTGGTTAGTCCTTATGGTTTGAATTGTTATGTTTTTATCATCTTGATCATGATTTTCATAGCTCATGTACTGGAACTTCTCAATCAGATAAAATTTTAAGTTTGCATTTAGGGATTATTTAATAAAACACAAAAAATAGTTATATATATGTGAAGAACAGGCAGGTGAAAGCAAAGCAGGTTACTTTCCACAGAAAGAAGAATCTCCAATATTATGAGATTTCTGCCAAGAGCAATTACAATTTTGAGAAGCCTTTCCTCTATCTTGCTAGGAAGCTTGCTGGAGACCCCAATCTTCACTTCGTTGAATCACCTGCTTGCTGGAGTATCAATGCTCTGAACAGTATACGTACGTAGCCAACGCCAATTAATTGGAATATGGCTTAGATGACATGAAGGCAATCAATTTGAAATTGAAAATTTTTTTTTACCCATGCGTCAATGCATCAGATAGAGCAAAATGCAACCATGACCATCCATCTTCTGGTCTGTACTATATATGGGCCATGGACCAAAAGTTGTCTCAATTGGACAACCGTAAGTATCTGGGGATTGCACTTCTACCCAGTTGCCTATCATTTTTCATCAGTTTTTGCCTGTGATCATTTGTTTGTATATCAAGAGGGTGGTGCAATTTCTTGGGCTGAGACCCATCGATTCTATGCGCCACCAGATAGATAGATGTTTTGTATCTTTTATACACCACATGCATAGCAGTGGAATCTAAAATATCTTTTTCATATTTTCTTTTTTTAATACGAAAATAATGCTTACGGCTTTTTTGTTAAATCTAAAGTTTGAAATTTGAATTTAAAATATGAAAACCTATTTGGTAACTACCCAAAAGAGAGGCTAAAGTCTAAACATTAAGTATTGAATTTGAAACAATCTGTTTATTAACAAATGTCTGAAATATATTAATTTGATACATTTGCTAATTCTCTAACTGTGGACCCACTATAATTTATTTTCTTTACATTCACACTGTTAATGCTTTTACCATGGTGTGCTTATTTCTCTCCTTCATGTTGTTTCCTTGATTATAACTTGGCTATCTACTTTAGATACACATGCTGATGCAACCAAGAAACCCGTTGCTACTTCATATCCCAAGTATGCCATTTTTGAAGCATAAATTTCCTTGCCAAATACTGGGTACTGCTTGATTAATCTTAAGCATTCAGTGTCCATTCAAAGCATCAAGCTTCCCTTAATTATTAGCCTTTTGTCCATCAGATTCTTTAGTTTGGGCTGATATAGAAATCTTGGGTGGATGCTGCACAAAATGTTCATCTTCATTTATAGTGGATTCTTGCTACCTTTGTTTACATAGATACAATTTTACACATTCCTGTCTCGCACATCTTGTAGAAACCTGTGCCTACTGATTTTATTTTTATTTTGCAATTCTAAGTTGTCTTTCTTGTATCCATATGACCCAATTTGATTGTATTGCTAGACTGACTAGAGTAATAATGTCTTATCCTTTAATCAGTGGTTTTCAAGTTGTATTGCTAGACAAACAGATATTTTCAACTAGAATAGAAGACAACAACACATCCTAAACTGTTAAAGAAGTTCATCATGCCACACATGAAAATTTTGGTGCTTGATGTAGGGAAAAGATATAATCAGTCCATTTATTTGCAAAATGATCTGTTATGGGCACAATCACTAAGCAGCTGGTAGATAGTTATATTTGTTGCTTTTCCCAATTGTCTTTATTTGATGGAAGTGATGTCCATGTATGTAGGGTAGTTGTGCTACACCAAAATTCAGGCCTTTCGAACTCTCAAGTGGGCTCCACCTGTTAGATGGGCCACAAGTTGTCACTGCTCCTCATCAAACGACTTCTGCCAAAGGTTGCTACTCTCATTTGTTAGCAGTTACAGAGGCATAAACTGTGCATAGATTTTTTATGTGTGTTATGGATGGATTGGTTTGTTGCATGGAAGGGAAAAAAAAGTTTGGATTTGAGATGGGTTTACTCTTCTGTAAAAAGTTCTACACATTATTACTTGCTTCATGATTATCATTTCATTGTGGTTATACTATAGTCGATTCATGAACTGTTGTACAATTTAATAATCTTTCTATGCATCCAGGTTGGATATGATATGCTAACAAAACACTTGGCTCATATACTACCTTTATTTCTCGGGGCAACCATCAAGCATCACATTTGCCCAAAAAATGGGTGTAATGTAAGTTCTAATAGTCCAAATACCCACCCTTGTGACTTTGGTGCTGCTTATTATAAGAATATTACATGACATGGTTTTGGCTCATGTGAAATCATGCTTCTATCATGGTGACCATTGTTAGTTTTTTTTTTTTCCTCGTGAAATTGAAAGTACTTTTGGACAGGGATCCTGCAGAATAAGGATTAAGCTCTAACCTCAATTTTGACAACCCATGCCCTCCATGTCAGATTTGAAGGTGCTAGCAGCTCTTTTCTCCTTTAAATCACAATTTTCAATCATTTAGTTTCTGTTCTTTATTGAAATGCCAATGTTTGTTGTAGGAGAAAGAAATGCCAATGTTTGTTGTAGGAGAAACAAGAAGTTGTCATCGAAAAGGATGTTCAAAATAAATGCAAATGTGTCACAATTGTGAAAGGCCTTGAACTCTTTGGTGAGCAATGTCCATCGAAAAGATCACCCCATTAAGGCATACTTCACCTCTGTTATGTATTGGAGCATTGGTGTGAAGATCATTTTAACAGCCTGACATTGGGAGACCCTTATTTTGCCCATATTGAAACGGTTAGTATTGAAATAACTGCTATGCTTTTCCCCTTTTCCACATTACTTCAGGTCTTGACCTTTTATATGCTTTAAGTGTGAGGGAAATTATAGGGATCAAATTTTTGACTGATTGAAGTACGGGGGAAATTTTTCATAACTTACAATGTTAAATTATATTGATTAATTTTTTCAAGTTCATGATCTGACTCACCAACTTACATGCAATTTTTCCAGCCGCCACCCCACATTGAATTACTAGTTGCAGCGGTCACACAAATCAATGAACCTGACAGCATATATGGGATCATCCAATCACACAAGGTGAATTGTTTTATCATAGTTGCATGAATTTTGTTTTGGTTTTGTACTGCCACCCCACATTAATTTTTATATAGGTAGTGGGGGCATATTTCAAGAAGATTGGGTCAAAATGTTTTGCAGTTTATTCAATCGCTGTGAGGGATGCAGAGAAATACCGGTTTGTGAAAAGAACTCTTTGGTGAGCAATGCCCATCGAAAAGATCACCCCATTAAGGCAGATGCGCCTGTAGAAATGAAGCCAAATTCTGTTAAGATAGATTTATCTTCAAGTATGAATTCTAGCTCAGTATGCAAGGTTGAACAGATTGAAGGGAATACAGGTTCTCGAGGAGTAGACATGGATGGTGCAAAGATATCAATATCTGGAGGTGTGGATTCATCTATTCAAAGAAAATGCAGTTCTGTATGCCTAGACACCACCGTCTTGAAGATGCATCCTTCAGGAAACAATGATTCTTCTGTTGAATTGAAGTCTACTTTATTGTCCAGTGATGTGCTTCACAAAAGATTCAGTAACTCATTGATTACTTTCAGTCGAAGAACCAAAAAGAAAGAGCAAGTGGATGAGGTAGATATTCCAAAGAAGTCAGTTGAGGAGATGAAATTTTCACTGGTCAAATGGAACAACTACACATTAGGTGTAAGTGGCTCAACGAAAGGATCCCCTCAAAGATGTAACTCAGTAGATCAGTCGACTGCTCCCGTTATATTTAGAGAGGATCCAAACATGAGCCCTTCGCTTTTTCAGAGACAAGATGAGGTATATCTTTTTACCTTTATAAGTAGGCTTTTTGGTAGGGCTGTCATCATTTTGGGGTGGGTGACACAACTGGCGACGGGATGCCCCGGATTCATTTCTTCTCTCCAGAAACGTGGCCCACCTTTCTTGTTGTGTTTGATTGGTTGGGTCGTACTGCATTATCAAGTTGTAATTCAGTAAATTAGTCTCACAAGCCAACGGTTTCTGTATGTTTGGCTATAGCAATCTTCCTTGATTATGGTTTCTTAAAGGCATCAGTCCTGTGGCGATATTGAAGAATGCAGCTCAAGATATTGAAGAATGCAGCTCAAGTGACAAGATATTCCAACAAAAACCAGCAGCAATCTTCTAAGATACAGCAAGACATGTAAAAGCCTAAGAAGTAACTGCAACCTTGTTATTTCTAAGATACAGGCTGATTTGGTTGTGTCATTATCTCAAAATGCGTTAAGCGGCTAAGCTTCTTTTCCTGTATTCTCTGATGCTTGTTATGTAATGTGATGGCCACTTTGATTCTTGTTATGTAAGATGGACATTGACTGTTATGACTTCCAACATTTCTTTTGGTGTGGGTGTTGTTCTAGTTCTTTCTTCAATTGTTTATGGTCTATTGATTGTCATGACTTCTAGGGATATTTCTTACAATCAAATCACTAAAGAGATTCTTTACAAACTTTACCATCTATAGCGGCGCTTTTACAGATTTTCGCGGCGTTTGTTACAAATTTTACTACCTTTTGCAAATTCTACCGGCGTTTAGCATCGCTTTTCACCGGCGTTTCTGCTGTTTAGCGGCGTTTTTAGCGGCAGTTACTAGAAGCGCCACTAAAGAATAATAAACGCCGCTAAATATTCCTAATTTAGCGGCAGCCACCAAAAACGCCGGTAAAAATTTCGACCGCCGGTAAAACACACAGCGACGCCCCCCTTTAGTGGCATTTGTCTAACCGCCGCTAATTCTTATACCGGCGGTTTTAGAGACATTTAGGGGCGGTTTTAGCCGCCGGTAAATCCTGTTTTTCTTGTAGTGAGTGTGTTTTTGGCTGCATGAAGCTTTAGGTAGGTTCTCCATTGGCTTAGCATGGAAGGTGTTGCGTTCCCCCTCCCCGCCCGTCCAATGGGCTTCTTGGATCTGGTTTCGCTCTCTCCCTCCTAAATTCTCCATCTTCATGTGGAGAGCTCTTCACAACGCGCTCCCAGTCGATAACAGAGTTCAAGAGAAAGGCGTTGCCTTGGCCTCTAGTTGCAGATGTTGCCCTCAAGGTATGAATGTTTCTCTTCAACCGGAATCAATCCCCCACCTCTTTCTTTTTGGCCATCACGCGCAGGCACTTTGGACTTCTTTCGGCTCAATGTGTGGTGTCCCTCCGCTGCTTCACACCTCAATTGCAAGCAAGTTGGGCCATTGGCGGAATGCCTCGGCTCCTGGCGCTGCGCATAAATTGGTTAGATTTTTGCTGCCCATCCTGATTCTGTGGAGATCTGGCACTCCAAAAACGAAGCGGTTTTCGACAGTTCCCCTATGATCATTGGCAAATCAATGGCTCGTATCAGATGGTGGGCTAAATTGATCCTTGGCGTTGAGTTAAAGGACGATTCTAGCTGGAATCATGGGTTGCAATCCAAGAATTTGGTTGCGGGTCAGATTCGAAGCGTCTCTTCTTTGGTGAAATGGAGACAACCAACCCCGGGTTGGGTAAAATTAAATGTTGATGGATCGGCGATGGGTAACCCGGGCCCTTCAGGTGGGGGTTGCATTTGCAGGAATGAAAACGACACTTTTCCATTCAGTTTCTCGGCGGGCTACGGGGTTGGATCTAATAATATGGCGGAACTGCGCACGATTCATGACGAGATGTTGCTCTGTTTGGGAATGGGTTTGGACAAGGTTATTGTTGAGTCTGATTCTAAATTGTTAATTAATAGCCTCACTAATCACTCCAAAACTCCTTAGAAGTGGAATCCTTGGCTGTCCAGAATTAACCGTTTACGCCGGCTGGGAAACTTTACTTTCGCACACATTCTCAGAGAAGGCAACGGTCCGGCTGATGGTTTGGCAAGGGAAGGGAGTCTCCTTCAACAGTATTCGATCTATCTCCACTCCAGATGCCTTCATCAAGTACTCCGTGGTATGATCTTTTTGGATAGGGACGGGTTAGGTGCGCTCAGATCTAATGACTAGATCGATTGTTTTGTTTCTTCTCTTGGTGCTTCTTGTAGATAGGCGGTCGCTCGTGCCCTCTGTCATTTGCCCCTCTCGTCCTTTTTGTTGTGAGGGGTCTGGCTTGTTTGTGCAGTTTGCTGAGCTTTGTATAGCCTTTTACTTGATGGAATGAAATTTTGAAAATAAAATAAAATAAAATAAAATTCTAGAGCTCTTTATTTTATTGTAGATGTGGGTCATGATGGTTGTTTTGCCGACTCCCTCCAAACCATAGACACTAATAGTTCTGACCTCATGATTTATCAAGGACTCCCAAATCTGTTCCAAGATATTTCTTTCCGCTGTTGTTCTACCCACAAGTTTTGTTGTGGGCATGCTTCCATTTTCAGGTAATAGATCAGCAAGTAATCCTTCTGAAAATTGACTTTTCTCCTTAAGCTTCACCACATCCTCAATCTTCTTTACGACGCGCTTTCCCAGTGCTAAATGAGAAAGGATGAAATATCTCCTTGCTTGTTTAGAATCATCTTCTATCTTAGTAACTTCGCTTGTAATCTTTTCCACATTTTCCAACCATAAACACACCTTTGCTTTTCGCTTCTTACCAGATACTACTTCCGCTGTTTTCAGTTCATTCTTTATGTCGGACTCCCGGCTACTCAACTCCTGCATTTTGTTTTTCAGTACATCAAGATTCTCTTGGATGTTTCTAGAGTAGTTGTATTGAGCCCATGCATTCGGGGCAGCAGTCTTGGCAGTCTCCCAGAAGAATTCCATAGCTGCATCTGCAATAGCAACATATAAATCTAAAATTAAAAATTTTTGAGCCAAAAAATTAAATAAGTTGGGGGCATGTTTGGTTGCACCATATTCCAAAAACTCGACTAAACCCAATGTTCATTTGGGCTGGATCAATTTGTAGACTAGATCCAGCTCCACTGGGAATTTACTAATTATAAATTTCTATATTTATAATTATAAAGAATATTTAAAATCATTAAATCTTCATCCATACCTACTGCAATTTCAAATGCTTTTCATTTACTCCCATCCAAACACAATTAAGTAAGCTATTCACTACCAATTCATTTACCTCCAATTCCATTTCCCATTTACCTCCATTTATAAGCTCCCAATCTTATTCACTATCAATTCATTTACCTCCAATTCCATTTCTCATTTACCTCCATTTACAAGCTCCTAATCGAGCCCTAAAGCCTGCTTCTCTAATTTTCCTGCTCTTTCTAGAGGTTTTTTTTTTTTTTTTCATGAAAAGACAGGAATGCACTTAAAAATACTTTCAATGGGTAATTAGGTAATCTCCTCTACTGTTCATAACGCAGAGAAAACAGTGGAAGGTTGAGATTTGGCCAACTGCCTCAGAGAAAACAAAGAAACGTGTCTTATGACCTTTTTCTCGAACAAGTTTCAGATCAGTACAGATACTGCACATCCGTCAGAGATCTGGGCCATTCAGCAGAGAGGAAGCACCTATATATACTGGGTTTAAAAAATCAAAGTAGCACGACTAATCTACATAGTCATAGTAGCACACCCATAAAGTGAGCAACACACATGCACGACTAATCTGAACTTTCTTACAGCCTACTCTTATCATGCAAGTTTCGATCTAGCTACTAAAGGATTTTTGGATGAGTGGGCCTGTTTTGTGCTTGGCATTACGTGGTATGGAATTGCATTTGGTCTGTGTAAATTTTATCTGGTGTTTGGAAACAATGGGAAGGATTGGATTAATCTTGGTATTGTATCATCCAGAGCTAATAGTAAATACTACAGGATGTCCAGCGGATTTTGAAATCCACTACATCTTTGGGCCCCACATTGATGCGTGTGTTTTATCCATGCCGTCCATCCACATGTATCCTCTACACATAACATTCAAGTTGCATATGTGTATAAGTGACCAGCATCAATTGTGAAATGTGGCCTATTGATTACAATTCCATGGTCTATCAAACACATGCTTCACTTATTACAATTTGATCCCAAACATGAGATTGGACGGAAAAATGCCATGGTGTTTCCAAACATATAATCATTGTACAATAATAGCATTAATTCCATCTAATGCAATTCCATACCATTTAATCCTGCAGTCCAATCAGGATGACATTATGTGAATTACAAGCCGATTATCAACGAAAAATGCATTGATTAGAGTATGTGAATAATTCAAATGTAAATTGCGCATAAAGAGTAAAAAGGTAGCAACTTCTTTGGTGTAATTATTCCATCATCCAAGCAAAAACATCTCACATTTTGGCCATTATAAATGGATGGGCTGCTGGCTTTAGAATGTCTGTCCATGTAATGGAGAATTAAGTGCTTCATTGTAGTATTGGCTTAAGATGTTAACATATCTTCAGCCATATGTTACATGCCAACCTCTATTAAGTACATAAATCACTCACGTATATATTTATCTTGCAGTAGACATGCAAGTAGGACCTATATAACAGCCCTCGTATGAAGATGTGGTAGATAATGTTTAGGGGGCGAGAGGAAGCCTCTGATGGGAGAGATGGATATGTTTGGTGTAGATGAAGAGAGTTGTAGTAGATGGAGATGTTTGAGTATGGATGAAGAGGTGTGGAGTATAGATGGACAGTCTTGAGTTACATGGACATCAATGAGAGAGAAGAAAGCAATGGAGAAGATGGAGGATGGAGTACCAGAGGGCCGGAGATAATTGCACGCGGTAGGAGATTATATTCGTCTTTATATTGTATGCAGGAGTACTTCCTTGAGCAGTACATCCCTTCACACAGAAAATGTCGAACGATCATCTTTTTGCTGGTCGAATGACCCCTGAAGCGCTGAGGAGGATTTCGCCAAATTCATTTGATATGGTATTAGTAAATTTTGACAGTGGTTTACATATAAAAATCTATTTTTCGCAAACCGCTCTATTTCATAATAATGATGCTTTTACATGCATTTATTGGAGTAATTGTTAATCCAAAAAGTCCCTTAAGGACAAAAACCTTGATTGAATGATTAGACAGATAAATAATAAGATTGAAACCCAAATAAACAATTAGAAATTATTACCAGGTCATGAAGCACTATACTAAATAAATTTTTTTTATCAAGTTGGACTCAACTTGGCCAACTTTGGAGTTGAATCAGCTAGTTTTATTAGTTTTAGGAGTAAAATTTATTGAGACATGCACCAATGATCTTAGAGAGCTATAAGTTATAGTGCTCCTAATTGGGACAGTCCAGGTCAACTAAATATGACTGATAATCCACCATAGATTCAGCCTTATTTTTTGTAGCCATTTCCAACATGTGGATAAGATGGTTTGGATTGCCTAACAGATGTGGTTATTTAAAATCATGGGCAACATGACCACATAGGTGGATCCAATGATCTTGGCTGCCCACATTAGAGACCATTGATCAGATGGTCATGACCATTAGATTGATGTGATATTTGCATGGTATCCCATGAAAAGTTGGTTGGGCCTAATGGACAGTCCAGATCAATCGATTGAAATGTTTAACTGGCCCACTGCACCGGAACATCTGCGGGGTACACCTTACCGCCCGGGGCTGTTGTGGGGCCACATGGTACATGCATGACATCTTACCCATCCAAAATCTGTGCCCTAAAATGATGTTCACACACATACACACAAGTGAGTCCAATCATTAGGTGGGCCCCACTATAGAGATCTTATACAAACGTCTAAAAGCCCTTAGGGATCAAGTGATGGGGTCCACATGGCATGTGTACGGCATCCAATCCATCCCAAAACTGTGGCCCACCATGATGACGGGACACCCTAAAATCATGTCAATCCAAGCAACACGTGTGGCGAGAACCCTTTAGGATTTGGATGGTTTTTAGGTGATTTTTCATTGTTCTCAGTGGTGTGGCCTATCTGATAGTTAGATCTGTCTGAATTTTGGGATGCTAACCATCATAGTATCCAGCACTTATTTGTTTCCCATCAAAACATCAAAGATGGATTACTATTCAAAATCAAATCATATCTTCTTAAAAAATAAAAAATAATAAAAATAAAAAGAAGAGGAAGAAAGGAAGATGTACCCATCTGAAGTCTCTCTTTCAAGCCTTTCAGAAAATAGCTCGGTTTCTGTATAACGGAAATGCGCGGAGATATTAGACAAAACTCAAAACTCAAGAGTGCGTTTGTTGCACTAAATATCATGATATTTCATGATTAATCAGTCCAATTCAGTGCACAGTTCATCAAATTTTATGATATTTGGTGCAGCCAAACGAGCATTAAAAAGAAAAAAAATATACAGAGAGAAGAAATCAAATAAAAGAAAATGGGTTAGAGCGTACAAAATCCCTCTCAATCCTCCTGTCCAAACGAGCCCTTAATGCTGTATATGGAGGATCGAGCCACCCAGCCCAGGGCTCGTTTGGACAGGAGGATTGAGAGGGATTCGGACGTATCTGGGTGGATTGCAGAGAAACCAATGGCATTAATGCCAAGTCAGTGGATTGTCTCCCGCCCAGCTGGTTACCGTGCGTCCCATGGTGCTGTCTGTTTGGACGGGCAGGTGAATCCCGGGATACGTGATGGGTGTCCTGCAGGCAGGGGATTGCATGCAATCCCATTCATTCCAATGGCTGGGGGGTTTGGGAAGTTCACGCGTGCGTCAAAACGGTCTGCCTGGACGTGTGCATCCAACGGCTGGAGTGTTTAGAACGAGGCCCGCTTCCCTTTACCGTTCATTTTAGGAGTTCATACCAAAAATACATCGGGTGTGATGGATCTTTGGTGGACCCCACCATGTCCACCATTAAATTCCTACGAAGGTTGTGATTGAAATTTTACATCAAGGGACTATTTAGGTCATACAGGCCAACATGAAGGAAAACACCAGCTGCAATTCGAAAAGTTGTTCATCCCCCCCCCCCCCCCCCCCCCCCCCCCCAAAAAAAAAAAAAAAAACGTCATTATGGTCGACGCTCACTCAACACGTTTTCGTTCATGTGGTCCACTTGAGACTTTTTCCTATATCTGTTTTTTTTTTCTTCTACCATAAAATGAAGTGGAAAAGTAGATGGACGGAATGGATGATCTTAGCCATGTTCTTGCATGCCCCACCTACGGTGGTAGGGTAAGATGTATGGGGCCCAATGTACTTCTCTCATCCACGCCATTCATCGGGCCGATAGAATCCAAATAAATATATATTCCAGCAATTTAAGCACGTCCATATATCCACTGTACCACACTGAAGTTATGTGTGGTGCAAATGTGAAACCAACGTCATAGACCACACCAACCCTAAAATCCAAAAGTAATAATCTCATTTACAACACCATCCAAAAACATAAGTCGAAAGAAATAATCAAAGTTACAACCACCATAGTTAAAATTTAATAATAATAAGCAAGGCAGAAAAAAAAAAGAACCACCAGACCCACGAAAAGCGCAACGACGATCTCGCCATCTGATCGAGCAAGATCGTCGATCGATGTTGCCCTCTCCACCACCTCCTGTCTCGTCTGGGTCGACTGATGGGTAGATGAAGTCGTAGCGTACTGGATATCGATATCATCGGATGCAACGGCAACTTGAAAACACGGAGACTCTGGCAGTGGGGATGGCTCATATGTCTTACGGAAAAAATTGTCCTAGTATGCTAAGGCGTCCTTCCAGTTTCGAAATGCGCGGTGTCTGCCGCCACTGTATCCCTCAACTTCTACTCGCGCCTCATCCCAAGTGTGATATATCCCAGGGCGCCATCCGACAAGGACAACGTAAAACTTGTCTTTACCCATCTGCGATGGCATGCATGGAATATTTTTTATGATATATCCAAAAAATCAACTTCCATAAATCAAATAAGCAATTCTAATCGTATTTTCTAAATATCAAAATTGTATGTACGTACCCTTCTTGCATTATATGAACTGACTACTCCAATCTGACTAAATGTGTGTAATGCAAAATAAAATGTGAGTAGATATACATGAATAATCCCCAAAAAAAATTAAGTCATTTAATCCATATCGTCATCATGGTATACCAATATCGCAAATATACCAGCACAGAAATATCCAAAATATTAAAAACCGCCATAGAGTGAGCGTCTACGTAAGCAAACATCACAATAATATATGTTATTACATGCCACGAAAATGGAAACCAGCACAACAAACCCCACAAAACCACACCCTGTCAGACAGAACCAGCACCTCCATCACCGAAGTGATCACACAGTTTTTCCTTTAACCACTCCATTCGGCGCTCAGGTCGAAGACTAACAAAGAACGACGCCAACAACTTGTCCTTACTCAGGATCTCACCAACATCGATAAATTCTTTGTTGGTCAGGCCTGTCACCTCCTCGAGCACATCAAGTACTGTCTTAATATGATTAACCTGTTTGCCGAGCCCAAATTTCATCATTGACTCGGCCACGGTATTTAATGAGGCCCCAAGTACATCACATGGACGAGCCGGGCGTAATCGTTTCCTTGTTACTATCCTTCCGCGAGTACCATCGGAATCAGAAGTGCGAGTGGGAGTGTCACGGGACCCATGATGTCCCATCGCGGGACTGTCTGATGGTAATGGAATGGTCCCTGTGGAGCCTGTTACGTAATCCTCCGATAGATCTATCGTGTCATCTATATCGTCATCAACAGAATTCCATGCTTCATTCAAGTCTCGCTGCAGACGAGAAGAAGATGTCGACGCAGCCATACTCCTACTGCCTCGTACGTAGCGGCCCGTGGCCTGGTCGGATCCGCATATTACTGCGAGGTCATCCATCCTGTTGATTCATTTACCGCGGGGTCTTACAACATTTGGGTGAGACTGCTAGAGGAATAAGACAGATGTAATAATGGGTAAATAATACATACCGATTAATGATAGACAATTCAAAACCAGTAAAATGTACCCTAAGATATTGCTCCCAGACTTCATCAGGGGCTATCACAACCATCCTCTCCGAGTCCCAACCGAAACCACTCGCTGCCAGCATGTCCTTCACTGCAGTATACTCTCGCTTGTAATATCTCAATCGATTGGACACGTTTTGCCATGTGACATAAATCTCAGTGTGCTTTGTAACTTCGTCAGCCGCAATCTGGTACGCATCCCGCTTGAATTTGTTATCAGCCTTACGACCTAGTGCGACCTGTTCAAGGAATGTGTCGAACAGTATCTGGTCCATAGCACTTGTCCATTTGATCTTCGGTGCTCTAGATGAAGGCTCCGCGAGAGATTTCATGGATTTGGAACGTGGTGAACATCGGGTGGCTACCGGCGGTGTTTTTGCTGGTGATTTGGGTCGGTGTTGATGTATCGTTAAAAGCGTCTGTCATTTCACCTGAATACGAAGATTGTATGATGTTTTTTATGGAAATGGCAACTATAATCGTTAAAACATCAAATATTAAGATAAACATATATAACATAAATTCATGGGTCCTTGTAAGTATCCAACAAACCACCAAGTTTGTAACTTGATGACCATTTACTATTTGTTAAAGTTTAATAAACCTTAAATATAGCATCATTATCTGTTGTATGAAAATTAAATAAAAAGTAACATCATCTACTCCTACTATTCTGTTGAGCATCTGCCCACATTCTGGCAGCAATGTCAACGCGTATTTCATTCCAAGCATCCTTTTCACGCTGCGTTGCTTGAAGTAACCATTGTCGCTCGTCGTTTCTTGATAACTCTTGTGGTGTTGGGACACCCTCCACATCGGCGCCAGGTATAACAGCGAAATCAGTGTCCTGTGGAGACTCAGTTTGGCAACATATATAATTATGTAGGACACAGCAGGCTATCACAATCTGGACTTGTGTTTGAAAGTTTTACTGCATAGCGCTCTTCAAGATGGGAAATCTACCTTTCAATAAACCGAAACATCTCTCGATTGCATTACACAATTGTGCATGTCGGTAATTAAATAGCTCCTTCATGTTCGCAGGAACTCTCCCGGTTCGATATTCTTGTAAGTGATACCGAACGCCCCGGTATGGAGCCATAAATCCAGGTGAATGAGCGTATCCAGCGTCGACAACATAATATTTTCCTATACATTCGAATCAACGTTATATTAAGTGAGAAATTGGATACAGTGAAAGTTGACAATTAGATGGTCACTTTCATAACAGATATACAGTACCGTTTAACACAGCCAAGGGATCATCTGATCGAGTCAATGCATTGTGTAGCACTCTCGCATCCGAAGCAGAACCCTCCCAACCGGCCAATGCATATGTAAATTTCATATCGAAAGAACATGCTGCCAGTACATTTTGGGAGAGCACCCCTTTGCGATTGAGGAAACTCGAGTGGTCAACCGCCAACACATGCGCTGGAATGTGTGTACCATCAATTGTACCGATGCAATCCTAAACATGAAGAATCAACAACAGTGAAGCGACCGGACATTGGAGTGAAGTAAACAATACAGGCTTAGAAAACACACCTAATGCAAATATACCTGAAAGTAAGCAGACCAATTCATATTTGTTTGGATCTCTGGTGGCGTCTCGGTGCCGACCGGTTTAACTAAATCAGGGTACATTGATATAATTGCCTATAGCACACAGTGACAGTACCGACTGACTGTCTCACCCGATCGAATAAATCTGTGACCTATGACCCTATTACGAACATTGTGTCCCAACGTATGAAGGAAAATCACTACTTGTTCTTCAAGACTAACAGTACGTGTATCACGAAGTCATGTCTTCTCGCGTAGCAGTGCACAGAGTTCAAAAAAAGATTCTCGATTCATCCTAAGCTAATCTACACAATATCCGTCGCTAGCCCGAATAATGGAATTGATAAACCTTGCTCGCTCATCATCCCCATGACGTGCCGGTTACTTGAACATGTATGTACGACAATATTCCCCAACAGCTTGTACGCAAGCTGCCACTATTTGAAACACAATTATACTATCCGGCGAGTCCTCATCTGAAGAATCCATCGTCAACTGATAACCTACACTATCACGTGTGTATTTCTCATAAATATACATTGCGAATAACAGTGGGTACAAATATAAATATACATTGTAAATAGATATATATACATATTTATGAGAAATGACTACTTAGACCTCCATGGTCGGACGCCATCAGTGGCAATTCTGCTTATCAATATATAAATATAATAGTCTTCAAGTGCAGTTGAATGTATGAAATGATCTCATAAGCTAAGCAGATCCAGACTGAGTGGAGATACATCGTTTCAACACTTGGGGTCTTGGTATCGATCCCTAGTGGGGGTGGCTAACATGGAGTGTGTGTTAGGACATGGGTGTGTACTATCAAGATAACTCCCAAAAAAAAACATATCCAGATGGTGAATGACCATTAAATATTTATTGTGGGCTACAAAAGGTTTTAGATGAAGCCTATCTTTATATTTCCCCTCTATCCAGGTTTGATTGACCTTATCAAGGGTTTGGTTGGGCCTATCTTTAAATAAACAGTTGTATTGCGCCTAAAATTCATGTAGGGGGCAGCCAACAACAGCATTCAACATAACATTTGAGACCTAAGCAATTATAATCCTATTTTCTGAATATCAAAGTTGATGGAATTTGTACATGGACAGCCAACAAATATTTCAAAAAAAAATATTTCAAAAGTGCTTCAGATAGCCGATGATATCAATGAATGGTGAAACTAAAGAATAGTAAAAAGTTTTTAATGAAGGGAAATTATGAGTTCCAACAGGCCACCCGATTTAGAAAATATATCACCCTCCCTCAGTTTAGACGATGGTGACGCTGCAAATAATTAGTAAAAAGTAACCATTTCATGGCAGGAAATTTATCAAACATTAAATGGTTTTGAATAGAATGTAATACTCTGTAGAGACTCAATCATCCATCACATACAAGAAGGTTATATCTCTCTAATATGGTTTAAAGAAACCCTTAAAACATATTTTATGCAAGATGCGTCCAACCAATAGAATGAACCAAGTGTACAATGCATACACCTACATGCCCCAACACCCCAGGCATAAGCCTCAATTGCAAGACCGTTAGGTGTGTGGCGTGATGCATTTGAGTGAGCATCACGGGCCTTTTGAAATATTGGTTTTAGCTTTTATTCATGGTTTTTTCTTACTGAAGTATTTGATTTTTGAGCTTTGTTGATTCTCATTCATCATGGTAGGGAAATCATATGACGTGGTCAGCTTTGCATCTCAGGAACCAGATGCAACTGTAGTTTTTCCCTCTGGTTCTCACGGTGAAAGTCAGTATGTTTTGACTTCTATCTGTTTCATAAAATTACAAGCAGGTGTATATATGGGTTATGGCCCATCCTGTTGGGGTTCCGATTCAACGCCTTTTGAACCTGTTTTTCAGTGAACCATGGGCCCTGATTGCACACAATGAGAAGATTTCTCCAAACAAACAGGCCCTACATATTCTTTATCAGTTACCCATACAGGAACAAGAAGACACGATAAATGGGAGAGAAACGAAAACGTACCGTTTATCTGGTTTCACTGCAGAGGAGAGAATGGTCAGCAATTTATATGACTGCGCTGAGTGTTTTCCAGGCAGAATCAGCTGAAAAATAGTCCCCGAATATGTTTTGCACTCATTAAATTATTACAAGTCTAAAAGAAGATATTTTGAATTAAATAAATTAACTGGAGAACAGGGGGAAAGTAAACAACTAGAGAACCCACAATGTGGAGCTTCCTCTGTCTATATTTGCAGATGATTTGAAGGACATGACAGATGCCCATAAGGTCATCTTGTTGAAGACAAAATATATAATATTAACGTGTCTAGTCAGTGCCGACTAATAGCACCCTCTATTTATCAATTTCCAATCACTGATGCAACAAGGGTAAACCACATTTGGCATGCAATCCCCATCACACTCATGATTAGGGAAACCTGTCCCAGTTGCATATAATGACTGGATGGATGTGCCTCAACAACTGAGGCCTGAGGGAAATGGACTGAGTGACTTGTTTCAAACTCTATAGGATTTTTCTCCATGATACTTTTGTTCACTCATGCAAATTTAAGAATCTTTTAATGCCATTAACAGACTCAGATCACGGACAAAATAAAAACATCTAATAACATGACTCACATGAGATGGCACAAGAGTCAGTTATCCAAGGCAATTCATCAGGTAATTGAAAAAGGACTCTGATCAAAAGGCTAATAAACTGCACCCACCATTCATGTTAATCAAGAATCAGATAATCCATTCATCAGGCAGGCAAGATCGGATGGTTATCAAATGTTTTTTTTTCCCTTTTATGGTGTGGCCCACTTATGAGTCGATGGATATCAAAGTGTATTTTAATGATATCAAGTCCTTTTTTTAAGAGCCCATATTACAAGCTGTGTGGGCTCCCAATCAGCCCCAACCCACTTCCCTTTTCCTTTTACACTCAAAAAATCAACGACAAGAATCCAAAAGGAAAAGACACCCCACAGGATTTAGAAGACTCAACATGGCCTCTGATGTGAGGGGGCCAAATGCATGTCCCATGTTTGAGCCATTCATTTGCACCCTGAAGATGTCGTGTGCCAGTTCTACTCCATCTATTAAGTTATATCCTCGATGTTAGTCCCAGGACTTAAAATCAACTACACCTACAACTTAGATGGGCCACACCGCATGGTACAAAGGGGCTGAGGTGCGAAGATTAGGTTCATGTAGGGCCAACATGGTGTGTATCTGTCATTAAACCCGTTAGTCAGGTCTGGCTCAACGGGATGAAGACAAAGGGATTTTTACATATACAACAAGGTGGACCCCACAGTTATTGTGTGTTTGTTGTTGCCACAGTTATTGTGTGTTTGTTGTATGCAAACTACATGTTTCATACATAATATGGAGCTTAGCAGAGATCTCTACCTAAGCCCCAAAATCCAAAGACCATGAGCAATTACAATGAAGATTGTCTTAGTGAACCCTTTCCAGAAAACATTACAGTCAAATCAAAGCACAAAACATTGAAATTTGGCAGATAAAGACCCAAGAAAGAAACCAAGTCAGCTTTGGAATCATCCAGCTCCTATAATGATTCATGGTGATCTCATCTCCTTCAAGGTTAATTAGAATAAAAGGAAATGTGTTCAAAAATTTCCATTTCCCACTCAAGTCAAGCAAACAAGCCTAAAATCTCACTAAGACAATCCAACTAATGTACAACAAAACATATTTTTAAGTTAAACCTGTCTATAGCGGATCAAATCTAGCAAGAAAACCATGTTTCTTCAAAAATGCGAGTAAGAAACAGGCAGGGAAAATCCAATTTTGCAGTTCAATTCCTAGGCAGATTGATAATTAGTCAAATTTCAAATAATAATAATAATAATAATAATAATAACTGATCATATCCTTTAAACTCAAGCTATAAAACCTTGAATCAACATCAATTAATGAAACTTACACCATTACATTAGGAAAAAAAAAAACAAGACTCTAAACTCAAATGATCTCACATCATGCTAAATTCTAGGGGGAAAAAACTGCAGTTTCTTCACAGCATCACGACACACTATTTCATGGTAGGAAATTTACTTGCCAAAGCTGACTTACTAGCTAAAAAAAAAAAACTACAAGTTTCCATCGAAATTAAACTAATAAAAGCCTCAAATCTGCTTCTTTTGAAAGAATTTCTACCAAAACTTCCCTCATGAAGCAATTTTTAGCTAAAATATAACAATTAGGGCACAATCTACAAAAAAAACTCCTATTTCTTCACAACCAGCATTGAAGTAACACTTCCCAAGGAAAACTACAGGCTAAAGCTCAATTCCAATATACACAGAGCCCAATATTTGCTCATAACAAACTGAACAAAGGCTCAAATCCATCTCATTTGAAAGAGTTTCCACAAATACTACGAGGAAAAAATAACCTTTTTGCTCAAGTCCTTCCACCTAGACTCAACCTAAGCAGGAAAAAACAAAAACAAAACAAAAAAAAAGAAAAAAAAAAAAAAAAAAAAACATCTTTTTCTTTTCAAAACTGCCATTAAAGAAACATTTTCTAATTAGAAAGTGAAAGCTTCACAATTAATTACATGAAAAAAAGGGATCTCAAATAAGCACAAACAAAGATATGAAAAAGCCTCGAGCAAACTCAAATCATGCTACAAAAGCACTCGAAATGGGTCCTGCATGAAAGAATTTCAGACATTTGTCTCTAAAAAAAGATTGTTTTCAGCTCAAATCTAAAAGTTAGGAACAAATGTAGCCAAAACCCTAATGTCACGGAAACTACAGGAACTCTACAGCTGACAACTCCGTTCCAAACAAGAAAAACAAAACTCAAATCCGCTCAAATCAAGCCACAAAAAGCTCAAATCCAACCCCATCTGAAGGAACCCCCACCATCTACTCAAAGATTATAATGAACCCTTTCCAGAAAAGGCCATAGGCAGAAGAAGCAGTACCTGCGCGCAACAACGATGGTGGTAGTGATGGACTGATAACCTGAAAATACCTGGGATTTATAAGATTGTAGGGTGGAAATGGTCCTTCCTGCCACCGCTCCCACCATATCCAGCGAGCTTCGATCCCATCCATCAGTCCGTACGAAGGACGGGGATGGGCTCGAGGCAAATCCAGCGGAGAGAGGAGCGAATCCAAGCAAATCCAACGAGAGAGAGAGAGATAGAGAGGCAAGATATCCCGAGATTTCACGCTGTCCAGCAATCAATCCAGCAGGACAGTCCGCCCTGCTCATCCCTCTCCCGTCCAAACAGGCTAGCGGTCCTACTCTGTAGGAGTAGACGCTCCTATCCAACCTACTACCACCAACTCCACTCTAATACGCCCGTCCAAACGGGCCCTAAGTGTTGAAAGGAGGTATCTCCACTCATTCTGCCAGTTGAGCTAGTTAATATGAGATATAAAGAAAACAAAAGAAAAAAAGAAGAAGAATAAAATGGTAAAAAAAGAAAAGACAAAAAAAAAAAAAAAAAAAAAGATAACACGTACCAAGCTGAAGTCTCTCTTTCAAAGCTTTCAAAGTAACTCAGCTTTTATGCAGAAAGAAAATGCACAGAGGTTATAGACGAAACTCAAAACTCAGCATGTGTTTGTTGCATCAAATATCGTGATATTTTAAGACGGCAAAATCACAAGAAATTTTATGATGTTTGGTGCTGCCAAACGAGTATTAAAAGAAGAAGAAGAAAATTTAGAGAGAAAAGAACATAAATGAAAGAAAATGGGGTTGGACCGTACAAAAAATGACCTCTGATCGTGCAAATACAAATTGGCTGTAACGATGGTGTGCTGAAATTTCTTGCTGCTCACAAAGCACGTGCATCTGCTTTGGACCGTCGGGGCGTTGACTTCATTGGTTCATTGCAACCGACCAAAGTTCATTCGGTGGTACCAGCCAGATGTGTGGCCCAGTGATGTTTTCACAGAATCCAAACCCTCTATCAGATGCTTCACTTAAAAAAACCCAACCCACAAGATCAGCTTGAAACAAAACTTAGGTTAGCTAACCATAGGACATGGCACATATTGGGATGGAATACCCACCGTTAAATTAAAATGGGGGAGTGGGCCATATCCTGTTGTATATATAGAATCCAGTCCGTTCAATTCAGAGGGGGCATTCTCTCTCCTAGCTTGTGGGCGTTTTCTCTCCTAGCTTGTTCCCTTTAACGTTGTCTAGTTAAAACTTGAATCTGCTTCATTTTTGGGATGATGCCCTAAAACGAGCTGAAAAAACGGATGGACGGCTGGGATATACAATACATACATCAAGGTAGGCCACACTGTAACGGCATAACCGACTTTAGTTTGACCCGGATCCGTCCCCGTGAGAAACACGACACTTTTCGGAGTAATTAAAAAACTATATTCAAGCGATTGGCCATCGTTGAATGAAGAATCAAACGTTTCAAAATTCGGTTACTACGCACTTCTCTCTATGGAATTATTTAATGATATGGAAGACTTCGATAGTCTATACACGTGCACCTAAAAATGATATACTTTGGCATGCATGGGACCTACTATCATTACCCCAATATCAAACTCATTGGATGATCCAGATGCTGATTAAATGTTTCAACCATCTTAAATTTTGGCCGTTCAATAGATGCACACCAATCAGCATCCTTTTTCTATTGCTCTGAGGTAAACATTGTTGGATGCCCATCTACAGTGCATTTCAAAGTTTAGACGGTCCGTGCCTAACAAGTATAGATTCATGTGCATGAACTATCACATTCTGCCAGAGTACGGTGCTTTCTATATCCATGCCTTAGGGCATTTTCTTTGAAAAAATTGCGAATGTACGACCCATTTATGGCCCAATAGCGAGACTACGCCCACCTCATTTTCCTTTGCGAGAATACGCCCCAGCTGTACGGACGCCTAGCCAAAGGTCGAAAATGCCCCTGCCTTTTCCTTCAAGCGGGAAGACGAGCGCTGACGCTCCTCGAACTCCGAGTTGTACGAACGGTTCAAAAGTGATCAACGTTACATGGCCCCACAGTTGTGTATTTATTATATCCACAACGTTCATCCATATTTCGAGATCATTTCGGACCATTATCTATAAAATAAAAAAAAATCATATCCAAAGATCAACTGGACCACACCACAAAGAACAGCAGAAAATTGATTTTCACCGCTAAAAATTTTGTAGGGCCCACCGTAACATTTATTTTCCATCCAATCTATTCATAAGGTAACAGAGACCAGGATGAAGTGGAAAAACAAGTTTCATAATGATCCAAAACTTCTGTGACCCCTAAAAGGGTTTCAATGGTAGATGTTCAATCATCCACAGCCTTTAACAGTGTGGTCCACTTGATAGCTAGATCCGTCTTATTTTTCGTCTCAAGCCCTAATACGAGTTCGCAAAAAATATGGACGGTTTGGATATAACACATACCTCATAATAGGACCCACAAAAAGCAGTGGGATTACAACAGCAAAAAAATTAAAAAAAAAAAAAAAAAAAAACGTCGATATATCGATCGAACGTCTTTCGATATATCGAAAATGGTCCAGAACTGTCCAGTGAGTTTTTCTCAAAAATCCAACAATTTTCGATATATCGAAAGATCTTCGATATATCGAAACACCTTTTTCGATATATCGAAACACCTTCGATATATCGAAAAAGGTACTTTACCTTTCGCTACGGATTATAACCGTAGCTAAAACTGTAGTCTGTGCCAGTTTATGAAATTTTTGATTTTTTTTTTATTTTTTTATTTTTTACATGGAGATATTTATTCTACCTACAATTTTCTCTAATACATATTTATAAAAACACATATATATAAGCATATAAAAAAATTTTCCCTTTTTTTTTCATTTATTTCTTTATTCATTTAACAAGAATATCTTCTAAACCAAAATTAGTTACTTGACGTACCATATATGATTTTGGGGTAAGAGAAGCTACTTTAGCCACCTAACCTTGTTATTTTCCAAGATTCCATTAGTTCGATGGTCAAAAATTCATTTCATTCACTTCGCAGACAATTTCAATAAGTTTGCGGTCAATTTCATTCATTTCACGGTCCAATCGCTTCACTTCACCCCCATTTCCTTGCATATGACGGTCATTCCCGTATATTCCGTGTTGATTCACAGTCATTTTGACGCATTTCGCGGTCCCGCGTCTTCACTTCACGGTCACTTCCGTGCATTTCGCGGTCCAATCGCCTCACTTCACCCCCATTTCCATGCATATCACGGTCATTCCCGCATATTCCGTGTTGATTCACGGTCATTTCGACGCATTTCGCGGTCCCGCGTCTTCACTTCACGGTCACTTCCGTGCATTTCGCGGTCCAATCGCTTCACTTCACCCCATTTCCATGCATATCACGGTCATTCTCGCATATTCCGTGTTGATTCACGGTCATTTCAACGCATTTCGCGGTCCCGCGTCTTCACTTCACGGTCACTTTCGTGCATTTCGCGGTCCAATCGCTTCACTTCACCCCCATTTCCATGCATATCACGGTCATTCCCGCATATTCCGTGTTGATTCACGGTCATTTCGACGCATTTCGCGGTCCCGCGTCTTCACTTTATGGTCACTTTCGTGCATTTCGCGATCCAATCGTTTTACTTCACCCCCATTTCCATACATATCACGGTCATTCCCGCATATTCCGTGTTGATTCACGGTCATTTCGACGCATTTCGCGGTCCCGCGTCTTCACTTCACGGTCATTTTCGTGCATTTCGCGGTCCAATCGCTTCACTTTATCTCCATTTCCATGCATATCACGGTCATTCCCGCATATTCCGTGTTGATTCACGGTCATTTCGACGCATTTTGCTGTCCCGCGTCTTCACTTCACGGTCACTTCCGTGCATTTCGCGTTCCAATCGCTTCACTTCACGCCTATTTCCATGCATATTACAGTCATTCCAACATATTCCGTGTTGATTCACGGTCATTTCGATGCATTTCGTGGTCCTGCATCTTCACTTCACGGTCATTTTCGTACATTTCGTGGTCCAATCGCTTCACTTCACCCCCATTTCCATGCATATCATGCTCATTCCCGCATATTCCGTGTTGATTCACGGTCATTTCGACGCATTTCACGGTCCCGCGTCTTCACTTCACGGTCATTTTCATGCATTTCGTGGTCCAATCGCTTCACTTCACCCCCATTTCCATGCATATCACGGTCATTCCCGCATATTCCGTGTTTATTCACGGTTATTTCGACGCATTTCGCGGTCCCGCGTCTTCACTTCACGGTCATTTTCGTGCATTTCGCGGTCCAATCGCTTCACTTCATCCCCATTTCCATGCATATCACGGTCATTCCCGCATATTCCGTGTTTATTCACGGTCATTTCGACGCATTTCGCGGTCCCGCGTCTTCACTTCACGGTCACTTCCGTGCATTTTGCGGTCCAATCGCTTCACTTCACCCCCATTTCCATGCATATCACGCTCATTCTCGCATATTCCGTGTTGATTCACGGTCATTTCGACGCATTTCGAGGTCCCGCGTCTTCACTTCACGGTCATTTTCGTGCATTTCGCAGTTCAATCGCTTCACTTCACCCCCATTTTCATGCATATGACGGTCATTCCCGCATATTCCGTGTTGATTCATAGTCATTTTGACACATTTCGCGGTCCCACGTCTTCGCTTCACGGTCACTTCTGTGCATTTCGCGGTCCAATCGCTTTACTTCACCCCCATTTTCATGCATATCACGGTCATTCCCTCATATTCTGTGTTGATTCACGGTCATTTCGACGCATTTCACGGTCATACCCCTTAACTTCACGGTCATTTCGATGCATTTCACGGTCAATTCGCTTCACTTCACGATCATTTCCATGCATTTCACGGTCATTCCCGCATATTCCGTGTTGATTCACGGTCATTTCGACGCATTTCACGGTCATACCCCTTCACTTCACGGTCATTTCGATGCATTTCACGGTCAATTCGCTTCACTTCACGATCATTTCCATGCATTTCACGGTCATTTCCGCATATTCCGTGTTGATTCACGGTCATTTCGACGCATTTCACGATCATACCCCTTCACTTCACAGTCATTTCGACGCATTTCACGGTCAATTCGCTTCACTTCACGATCATTTCCATGCATTTCACGGTCATTCCAGCATATTCCGTGTTGATTCACGGTCATTTCGACGTACTTCACGGTCAATTCACTTCACTTAACGACCATTTCCAAGCATTTCACGGTCAATTCACTTCACTTCACGGCCATTTCCAAGAATTTCACTGTCAATTCTCTTAACTTCATGACAATTGGACCGCGAATCAACACGGAAAAGGTGGGAATGACCGTGATATGCATGGAAATGGGGGTGAAGTAAGGCGATTGGACCGCGAAATGCGCGGAAGTGACCGTGAAGTGAAGGGGTATGACCGTGAAATGCGTCGAAATGACCATGAATCAACACGGAATATGCGGGAATGACCGTGAAATGCATGGAAATGATCGTGAAGTGAAGCGAATTGACCGTGAAATGCGCGGAAATGACCGTGAAGTGAAGGGTTGTGACAGTGAAATGCGTCGAAATGACCGTGAATCAACACGGAATATGTGAAAATGACCGTGAAATGCTTGGAAATGTGGGTGAAGTGAAGCGATTGGACCACGAAATGCGCGGAAGTGACAGTGAAGTGAAGACGCGGGACCGCGAAATACGTTGAAATGACCGTGAATCAACACGGAATATGCGGATATGATCGTAAAATGCATGAAAATGGCCGTGAAGGAGATTTGACCGTGAAGTCCTTGGAAATGGCCGTGAAGTGAAGTGACTTGACCGTGAAGTGCATCAAAATGACCGTAAATGTAAACGGATTGCTGGATATGATCGTGAAATGCATGGAAATGGCCTTTAAGTGAAGAGAATTGACCATGAAGTCCTTGGAAATGGCCGTGAATTGACCGTGAAGAACGTCGAATTGACCGTGAATGAACACGGAATCGCCGAGAATGACCGTGAAATGCTTGAAAATGATGGTGAAGTGAAGTGAATTGACCGCGAAGTGCATGGAAATGGCCGTGAAGTGAAGTGAATTGACCTTGAAGTGCGTCGAATTGATCGTCAATGAACACGGAATCGCCGGGAATGACCGTGAAATGCATGGAAATGACAGTGAAGTGCGTGGAAATGGCCGTGAAGTGAAGTGAATTGACTGTGAAATGCGTCGAAATGTGTTGAAATGACCGTGAATCAACACGGAATATGCAGGAATGACCGTGAAATGCATGGAAATGATAGTGAAGTGAAGCGAATTGACCGTGAAATGCGTCGAAATGACCGTGAAATGAAGGGGTATGATCGTGAAATGCATCGAAATGACCGTGAATCAACACGGAATATGCGGAAATGACCGTGAAATGCATGGAAATGATCGTGAAGTGAAGCGAATTGACCGTGAAATGCATCGAAATGACCGTGAAGTGAAGGGGTATGACCGTGAAATGCGTCGAAATGACCGTGAATCAATACGGAATATGCGGGAATGACCGTGATATGCATGGAAATGGGGTGAAGTGAAGCGATTGAACCACGAAATGCACGAAAATGACCGTGAAGTGAAGCGGGACCGCGAAATGCATCGAAATGACTGTGAATCAACACGGAATATGCTGGAATGACCGTAATATGCATGGAAATAGGCGTGAAGTGAAGCGATTGGAACGCGAAATGCACGGAAGTGACCGTGAAGTGAAGACGCGGGACCGTGAAATGCGTCAAAATGACCGTGAATAAACACGGAATATGCGGGAATGACCGTGATATACATGGAAATGGGGATGAAGTGACGCGATTGGACCGCGAAATGCACGAAAATGACCGTGAAGTGAAGACGTGGGACCGCGAAATGCGTCGAAATGACCGTGAATCAACACGGAATATGCGGGAATGACCGTGATATGCATGAAATGGGGGTGAAGTGAAGCGATTGGACCGCGAAATGCATGAAAGTGACCATGAAGTGAAGACGAGGGACCGCGAAATGCGTCGAAATGACCGTGAATCAACACGGAATATGCGGGAATGACTGTGATATGCATGGAAATGGGGGTGAAGTGAAGCGATTGGACCGCGAAATGCACGAAAGTGACCGTGAAGTGAAGACGCGGGACCGCGAAATGCGTCAAAATGACCGTGAATCAACACGGAATATGCGGGAATGACCGTGATATGCATGGAAATGGGGGTGAAGTGAAGCGATTGGACCGCGAAATGCACGGAAGTGACCGTGAAGTGAAGACGCGGGACTGCGAAATGCGTCGAAATGACCGTGAATCAACACGGAATATGCAGAAATGGCCGTGATATGCATGGAAATGGGGGTGAAGTGAAGCGATTGGACCACGAAATGCACGGAAGTGACATTGAAGTGAAGACGCGGGATCGCGAAATGCATCAAAATGACTGTGAATCAACACGGAATATGCGGGAATGACCGTCATATGCATGGAAATGGGGGTGAAGTGAAGCGATTGGACCGTGAAATGAATGAAATTGACCGCAAACTTATTGAAATTGTCTGCGAAGTGAATGAAATGGATTTTTGACCATCGACCTGATGGAATCTTGGAAAATAACAAGGTTAGTTGGCTAAAGTAGCTTCTCCTACCCCAAAATCATATATGGTACGTCAAGTAACTAATTTTGGTTTAGAAGATATTCTTGTTAAATGAATAAAGAAATAAATGAAAAAAAAAAAGGGAAAATTTTTTTATATACTTATATATATGTATTAGAGAAAATTGTAGGTAGAATAAATATCTCCATGTAAAAAATAAAATAAAAATAATAAAATAAAAAATAAAAAATTTCATAAACTGCACAGACTACAGTTTTGGCTACGGTTATAATCCGTAGTGAAAGGTAAAGTACCTTTTTCGATATATCGAAGGTGTTTCGATATATCGAAAAAGGTGTTTCGATATATCGAAGGTCTTTCGATATATCGAAAATTGTTGGATTTTTGAGAAAAATTCACTGGACAGTTCTGGACCATTTTCGATATATCGACGACGTTTTTTTTTTTTTTTTTTTTTTAATTTTTTTGCTGTTGTAATCCCACCGCTTTTGTGGGTCCTATTATGAGGTATGTGTTATATCCAAACTGTCCATATTTTTTGCGAACTCATATTAAGGCTTGAGACGAAAAATAAGACGGATCTAGCTATCAAGTGGACCACACTGTTAAAGGCTGTGGATGATTGAACGTCTACCATTGAAACCCTTTTAGGGGTCACAGAAGTTTTGGATCATTATGAAACTTGTTTTTCCACTTCATCCTGGTCTTTGTGACCTTATGAATAGATTGGATGGAAAATAAATGTTACGGTGGGCCCTACAAAATTTTTAACGGTGAAAATCAATTTTCTGCTGTTCTTTGTGGTGTGGTCCAGTTGATCTTTGGATATGATTTTTTTTTTATATAGATAATGGTCTGAAATGATCTTGAAATATGGATGAACGTTGTGGATATAATAAATACATAACTGTGGGGCCCATGTAACGTTGATCACTTTTGAACCGTTCGTACAATTCGGAGTTCGAGGAGCGTCAGCGCTCGTCTTCCCGCTTGAAGGAAAAGGCAGGGGCATTTTCGACCTTTGGCAAGGTGTCCGTACAGCTGGGGCGTATTCTCGCAAAGGAAAATGAGGTGGGCGTAGTCTCGCAAGTGGGCCATAAATCGGTCGTACACTCGCAATTTTCTCCTTTTTCTTTACATGAGAAGTCTCAAGTCCAACGGTTGGATTGTAATATATGGTACAGACAGCTGATAAGTTCCAACCTTTCTTGTGGTGCAACATCCAACACATCTAATTGGTTGGTCTCATCACAAGGATCACCTTTGGTAAAAATCCTCATCAATGGGCTACACGTATTTTACTATTTATTAATGGCTACAAATTATCATGTAACTCATGGCCACCTGATGGGAAGATGGGGTTGATTTTTTCATAGATGATTCTCATGGTACTGTTAACCTATTGGAAGGGTTGCATTTCATATTCATTTAATAGATTGGAAGCTATCAGCTGAGTCGACTATACCTTCTCTTTTCACATGTTGGACCAAAAGTTAGTAATTAGAGATTCAGGACTGTATAGAAGGAAGTGGGTGGATCCCTGCCTCTCTCACTAACCTGATTATTTTTCTTACATCGACACCATCCATCGTTTCTTTCTTCATCTGATTTCAGGACATGTGTCCAAAAATATAACAGATCCACATCTCGGTTGAACCATGCCACGGGAAACAGTGGTGATTGAATTCCCACCATTAAAAACTACCTGGGGGCTACCGGAATGTTTATTTTCCATCCAACCTGTTGGTAGGGTCACAAAGATGTGGATGAAGGGACCACATAAATATCAGCTTGATTGAAAACTTTTGTTACCTCCCAGAAGTTTTTAATAGCAATCACCACTATTTCATGTGGTGTGGTCCACCTTAAATGTGGAACTGCTAAATTTTTGGTCTTGTGCACAAAAATAATATAGAGATATGGACGGATGGTATGGATGTAAGACACATGTATCAAGTTGAGCTCCACAGTCAGGGATCCACCAAAGCCACCCCATTCTCATTACGTCTTTCTGGTTGTGTGCTCTGTTCCTGATGATTCTGAATTTTCGCAAAAAAACGAGTTGGTGAGCCCCACCCTAACTTCTGACCCACGAACTCCGTGCTGTCGGTTGCACGCAATCCGCGTCCCTTTCAGAACATGAATGCGTACACGATTTGTTGCCAAATCAAAATGCCTAAAACGATCTTTATTATCTAAAAATTAATTTATTTCATCTGTAGATCATGCGAGTGTAACGGAAGCGGATTGTGTAGTGAGTAACTCATAATACTGGGGTCGTTTGGCACCGTGGATTGGAGGAGATTAGAAGGGGTTTTCAATTCCCTTATTGTTCGGCAGCATAAAGTAACTAAGGGTTTCAAATCTAGGGGGTTTTCAACCCCTTTTAAGGGGTTTGCAATCCACAGTGAGAGCTTGGATTACACCTAAAATCGTTTCAATGGTTGCAGGTCTTACATGCGTGTACACTATTATTCTATTGGGCACATGGCCCACTAATGATGATCAGAACCGTCCAAACATTGTCCATATAAATCAACGATTAAAAATTGTTGGTTAGTCACTTAGATATGATCTTGTGCTTGTGGCCCATCATAAACTTGGAATTACATCGTTTTCGGCCAAAGAATATATTTCAGCAGGCTTATCACAACCCTTATATCAAAAATTACATATCTCACTAATAAGAGATATTAAAGTTGATTTATTAATTAAATTCAAATCTCTATAAATATATTACGGAAATGTACTTTTGGATTAAAGTTGATTCACACTCTAGGGTGCCAAACACACCAGGGGGTTTTGAATCCATGGGGTTATAAATCCACACTCCCAGATGGACCCACTGAGTAAACTATGTGAGTTCCACTGTGATTTATGTATTTTATCAGCTTCTTCCTTCCATTTTACTGGACGATTGTAGTGCTTGAGCCTAAAAACGAAGCATATCCAATGCTCAAATGGACCACACCATAGGAAACGGTTGCATTGAGCGCTTGCTGTTGAAAACTTCCTGAAGGCCACAAAAGTTTTGGATTAAGCTTATTTTTATGATTTCCCTTCATCCATGTCCGTATGATCTCATGAACAGGTTAGATGACAAATAAACATTACTGTAGGAACTAGAAAGCTTTCAACGGTGGAAATCATTATCCCCACTGTTTCCACTTATGATCCACTTGATCTTTGGGTTTCCCCACTGTTCCACTGGCTTGATCGCACTTTCAATGAGTTCACTCCAAAATTGGATGGACCTGATCGCAAAGATTCTAACCTTGTGGGGCCCGCTGACTTGATCACACGTCCAAAAAGTCAGAAACTTTTTTTGGACAGATTCTTAGATTGACTCAAAAAGTGAGCTGGACCAAGTTAATGAGATATTTCTGAGAAAGAGGCCCATGTGAGCAATGGATGGTCTTGATGTGATGACGGCATGTGTTACCTTTTCCATAGGGCCCACCTTGATCATATGTTTTATACCCACTACGTCCACCCCTTTTTAAAGCCTATTTTAGGATACAATCTCAAAAATTAAGCATATCCAAATCACAGGTGCACCACACCACAAGAAACAATCATGATTGAATGCTCACCATTAAAAACTTCCCAGGACTGCTGTAAGCAGATCCATAATGTTTATTTGCCATCCAACCCGTTGATAATGTACTGGATGAATAGAAAATGCAAAGATTAGCTTAATCTAAAACTTTTGTAGCCTAAAAAAGCTTTTAATGGTCGTACATTACTTTTTCCAGTGGTGTGTTCCACCATAGATTTGGATGTACGTAAGTTTTGGGATAACACCCTTAAATGAGATGAAAACACGGATGAGGAGTGTGGATATGAAATAAATTCATCAGCTTGGCCCCACATGGTTAGGGTAACTCCTACTAAGCTGTTACCCGCTTAACAGCTGATGGCTCGGTGGGTCCCACCTCTGTTTCTGAAATCCACTCTTATCACTAGTTTGGAGACCACGTAGTTTTTAGTGGTGGGCATTTGATGGTTGGGGTGAGCATATTCCATGTACACAATTTCCACATGAATTAGTGATATGGCTGATTTTAGGGGCTTGGGAGGACTAACAGGGGCTGATGCATCTGATGGTGGGAGTAGATTTCACCTCCTCCGTATTTGAGCTATGATCCGTTCAAGAGGTATGACTCACAAAAATGGTATGGATTTAATATATATAAAGTTTGTCTCACACAAAAATGCTTGTAAACTCCAATAATAATACATCCATATGCTAATCACTAATAATAATACATAAACACACAGAGACAGAGAGAAGAAGAATAACACAACCCATTCTTACTAACAATACATTTCTCAACCATACTCGATTGAAATTTAAAATACCAAATTTACAAAAAAATAAAACAAATAAAAATCCAAAGTCCATCCTAAAGACGAGATTACCGCTGCCGTGACGTCGAAGCAACCTCTTCTGATTCTTCTTCAACTGCTCTTCTTTTCATTCCACGTCCTTCCACTTCTTTAAAAAGAGGTTGGAAAAGTGTTTTGGTGTTGGGATCATCCCACTCCAATGCATCCCACCATTCTTTGCTTCCTTTTATCCATCCATCCATAACAGATGTTGAGTTGCCCAAGGAAAGAGGGATCTTCTTCAGCCGAGGACAACCTTCTATAACAATCCAATTCAGGGAAGGGCAAATGATTACCTGCTTACAAATGCTTTTCAATTTCCCTAAATTAGACAATCGCAACTCCTCCAACTTTGGGAGTAGGATGGTATTGTTATTGTTATTGTTATAACCTTCTTCTTCAACCATAGCTTCTTCTCCTCCTTTTATCACCTCCTCCATCTCACTGCATTCTCCAATATTAATATGTTCCAGGCATCGGAGGTGCTGAAACAATTCAAGTGACATGAGATTCTCCAATACTTGGCATCTGAAGACAATCATGCGTGTGAGGCATGCGAATGAGCCAGGTAGCAAGACTCCCTCACACAGACCCCTCAAATTCGGAAGCCCCTGTAGAGACAGTTCCCGTATTGAGGGTAAAGACGTTATGGTGCTGTCGTCTCTTATTGGCAACAACCACTCCATGCTACTACTGTCTTCGATATGACATGTCTGTAAGCGTTGCAAGTGAGAGAGGCAGGGTAAGCTTGACAGATCATCGCAATCATGCATATTCAACATGACAATACTATCAGGAAGCACTAATGAATTACAACCAACAACATTTCTGTCCATATAAGACGAAACATAAAGCTCTTTAAGGTTAACCAAACATTCCATACCATCTGGCACTTCTTTGATGTCAGTTTCAGAGAGGTCCAAAATTCTTAGACGCTTGAGCTTTGCTAAGGACGGTACCTCCCTTAACCTTCTACAATAATTTAGTAAGAGTGCATGCAGGTTCTCCAAGTTTGAAACTGATGCTGGCAAATACTCAATCTGAGTTTCAGAGAGGTCGAGAACTCTGAGGCTGTTCATGCGATTGAAGAACTCATGAGAAATGTTGCCCCAGAGAGGATTGTCTCTCAACAACAATGTGGAGAGTTTTGGGCAGTTTGGTTCGCCTGAAAGCATTTCAATCTCGTTTCTCATAAATGATATTCTGTCAGCATCTTCAGGGAATTCTTCTATACCAATTGATTCCCATATTTGGATCCCAGCCTTGACCACAAACCGAGGGCTCTTCCTTGTAATGCCGATAGCCAAATCTCTGATTAAATCATGCATTACCACTACATCATCCTCATACCTTACCAACATACATACATCTATCAGTCCATTCAATATTGTGTGGCCTTTGTCGACTTTCTTTTCCCAGTCTCCCATATCATCTATCAATCCTTCTGCCATCCAATACCTTATCAAGTCTTCATCATCAATTTGGTAGTCCTCTGGAAACAAAGCACAATATAAGAAACAAGAACGAACACTCTCAGATTTCAGTCTATCGTAACTAAATTTCAAAATTGGAAAAACTTCATCATTCATGCCTTCGATCTCTGTCGTTGAGCATTTTAACTCCTCTAATGCATTTCTCCATTCTCTAACGTCATCCTTTTCTCTCATTGCACTTGCTACTGTGATGATTCCAAGCGGCAAACCATCACATTCTTCAGTCACAAGCTTCGCAATCTGTTCTACTTCTGGAGAAAGCACCACGTCAGCCCCAAGCTTGCCCTTGAACAATTCCCATGCTTCTTCTCTCGACAGTACCTCTACATTAATTGTTTTTTGGCAATTCATGCTTCGGCACACATTTTTTGATCGAGTAGTTAACACTACCTTGTATGCATTGCCTTCAGGAATCCCTACCTTTTCAAGGGAAATTTTTTTCCACATATCATCTAAGATGATAACGAACTTCTCCCTACGCTTTAGAGCCTGAAACAATTTCACTGACCTTCTTATTTCATCATCTTCATGGGAAAATTCCAATCCTATAGCTATTGCAATACCCTTTTGCAGTCTCTCAATATTAGCATCCTGAGATACGGTCACCCAAATGGCAATGCCAAATATTCCGGAGCTCTGTAATATTCTATTGTGGATGTGGGTCATGATGGTCGTCTTGCCCACACCCCCCATGCCATGGACACCAATAATTCTGACCTCATCATCCATCAAGGACTCCCAAATCTTTTCCAAATTTCTTTCAGCGGTCGTTTTACCCACTAGTTTCGTAGTGGGCATATTTCCCATTTCAGGTAATAGATGAGCAAATAACCCTTCTGAAAATCGACCTTTCTCCCTAAGCTTCGCCACCTCTTCAATCTTCTTTACGACAAGCTTTCCCAATGCTACAGGTGAGCGTAAAAAATGTCTCCCTACTTGTCTACAATCCTCTTCTATCGTGGTCATTTGGCTTGTAATCTTTTCCACATTTTCAAGCCACAAAGTCACCTCTCCCTTTGGCTTCTTTCCATGCATTACCTCTGCCGTGTTCAGTTCATTCTTTACATCGGATTCTCGGGTTCTCAACTCTCGCATTTGGGTTTTCAGAACTTCAAGATTCTCTTTGAGGTTACTACCGTAGTCGTATTGAGCCCATGTATACTTGGCAGCCTCCCAGATGAATTCCGTAGCCATTTCTGCAATAACAACTTCGAAATGTAAAATTAAAAATTATTGAACCCAAAAAATAAATAATTTAGGGCATGTTTGGTTGCACCACTTCATGAAATTTGTACTAATCATAGTTTAAAAATCCAGAAACTCGACTAGACTCAATGATAATAAGGCCGGGTCAAGTCGGAGACTCGATCCAACTCAACTGCGAATTTAATAATTATATAAAAAAAATATATTTATAATTATCGAGAATATTTAGAATATGTAATTAAGTCGATATATCCATACTGTGTTGACTGGAAATTTAATAATAATTATTTTTATATATTTATAATTATAGAGAATATTTAGAGTGGTTGATATCCATACTATGTTGACTGGAAATTTAATAATTTCTTTATATATATATATATATATATATATATATATATATATATATATATATAATTATTAAGAATATATATAATTATTAAGAATATTTAGAGTGGTTAAGTCGATATCCATACTTAGGCCCCGTTTGTTAAATTTGAAGTCTAAAGACCGAATCTGAAATCTGAAGCTTGAATCTGAAATATGAAGTGAAAAAACTTGTTTTATAATTATGGCTTAAGTATGAAAATTAAGTAGAATTTGAAACAACCTATTTGTTAACAAACATCTTAAATGGCTGGAATGGAATATGTTATTTTGACACATTTGTCTCTATCTCTTGTTTGAAAATGTTTTATATTATAAAGGAATTATTTTTTATTAAAGGAAAATAAAATTATTATATTTAATTCAAATAAACTAAAATACTTAATAGAAACCTAAAATACCATTATTTAAGTTCCTCAATTCCTCTTATTGGGAAGATTGTCACTATGTGACGTGGTGGGTTGAGCACCAATAACAGCAAAACTTTCAAATAAGGCCCAGCTTTATGTTTATATGCTATCCAAACCGTTTATAAGGTCATTCCCATTTGGATGAAGTGAAAACACCTAAAATATAGCTTGATACAAAACTTTTATGGCCATAAAAATGCTTCAACGGTGCTCACTGAATGCCCATTGTTTCCTCTTGTATGACACACGGAAGTATTTTATAATAAACTTCTATTTTAGTTACACCTCCTTAAATGACCTCGCAAAATGGATGGATGGGGTGGATTTCTCAAAAACAACGTGATGGACCCCACCCAACATCATCGCTCAGGAAGTTCTTGTGAAAGGCTTTAGCAGGAAATCCGCACCCGGGTACTACTTGGACGGAAGCGGATTGGCTGGTGTACCACACACCAGCTATATAGCTGCTGTAGGTACGTGTTGTGCGAAGACAAGCACTGTCACGGAAACGGATTGGCTACTCCCCCTGCCACTAGCCCCGTGGCTAGTGGTCGGTGTTCTGTGGACCTCACCATGATGCATGTGTTTCATCCACTCCGTTCATTCATTTTTACAGATAATTTTAGAGCTATATCCCAAAAATGAGAGTGGTATAAATCTCATCTGGACCACACCATATGAAAACAATAGTGATTGGATATCCCCGGTAAAGGATAATTTTGGATTAAAAAAATAATAGTCATTGAGCGCATTCTTCATTCCCCCTAAGGCAAGACTCCCATCACGAATAAATTTTAACAAAAGGATTCCCATCACGGAAAAATTTTAACATAAAATCATGGAGCGCTTTCCTTCTTAAGCATTAACAAGCAACACTAAACATGGAATATTTTCCAAATTCCATGTTAAGTACAAAAATTCAGCGTTAACAAACAAGCCCTTAGTAAAGCCAATTACTTCTCCATTTTCATGCTCTTTTCATAATTAGGGAAGCTTATTATTATTATTATTATTATTATTATTATTATTATTATGAAAAGACATAAATACCTGTAAAACAATACTTTCGATGTATTACTTAAGGGTAGTTGGCAAGGAAAACTACAGTTTACAAGGGTTCAGATTTTTCCCTTACTCAAGAGAAAACAGTGGAATGTTGATTTTGCCACCTGCCCAGGAGAAAACAAAGAAATGTACCATGTGATCTTTTTGTGGAACAAGTTTCATATCAGCGTGGATACAGCACATGCATCAGAGATCCGGGCCATTCATCAGAGAGGATGGACCTATGCTAGGTACAAAAAATCATAGCACACTTATCAAGTGGGCCACACATGCAAGACTAATCTAAAAAAATAAAATTAAAAAAAATAAAAATAAAAGTAGCACACCCATTAAGTGAGCCAGATAAGCACGACTAATCTGAACTATTCTTGCAGCCTAACTTTTATAATGCAAGTTTTGATTTACTTTATTAGTGGACCAACGTTACCATGGTCCATAGTATACCCTATCTGATGAATGGTGCAGATATGTCATGGGCCACCAATAAACACCACTAGATTTCTACACAATTCGGCATCCTTTCTTTGAATGTCCGTTTGGTTACACCCACGTTAGTAGCTGTTTTTAG